>DWGR01001645.1:0-15505 GCA_018247715.1 Heliconius burneyi | reverse complement strand
AATAACATATAACTGTTAACTTCTAACAGAGTTAACAATAAATAACCCGCATGATGCCCTTAAGCAAAGTGGCCGCTTCCCGTCTGACGGACAATTGGTTGCAACGCTTTATTTTCTTCTTTTTTTTGTCACACTCACTCTCACGAGGCTCTCGAGGAAATTGACTTTTATCTTTTAGTATACCCCTTGTAAGTCTATAAAATAATTTATGACTGCATGCTTAGATATAAGTGCTATATAAGGTCGTCGCGGCGCATCGGCTTTGTATCTAGCTGTAAGTACGAAGGTTGTTAGTTCGATTCCCACTCGAGTTTATTGAATATGATTATTTTAATTTTCTTGCTGTAGTAACAAGAAATTTAATTACGCCACACTTAACACTCAATATCTCAAATATTGTTGTTTCTTAAAATTCTTTTTCTTCTGCCTACCACGTTATATTCGGACCAAAGAAAAAGAAACTACAAAATACAAATATGAATGAAATAATTTCCCTTTAATAATTTCTCATATCAGGGTAAGCAGTAAGAACAAATTTTGAGTGGAAGTCAACACCGCACTTCAGTGCGTTATACCGGTGATATAATTCATAGGCCCAAATGGAAACCGAACCCATAACTATCGCCCTTTAACTCTGAATTATCAATTCAGTAATTTAATCCTGGATAAGGTAAAAGTGAATAATTATTATCGTACTACGCAAATACGTACTATCTACTGGTACATACAATTACCAAGAACACAATTTATACCGGAAGAGATGGCTTATTTATCATTACATTCGTATTCACACTGCTCTATAAAGATTAATTTTACTTATGACATTCTATATAATTATTATATTGTATTCTGTCAGTTTTAGATTATAATAAGAAGAGAAAGTAAAGATAAGCCATTGTTATTGCAAGGAAATCAAAATAGTTCATCCCCCAAGTGGGGATCGAACCCATAATCATTTGATTACAATCAAACGCTCTCCTATTGTGCGATAATGGTCACAATTATATCAAGTATGTAATAAGAATATTAGATATTATATATATTCTGCCGCTCCACATTCAACGCCTCGAGGATTTTGCAGAAATGAGGAACACGAGTGTCTTGATGAGAACGAAATGTCTTAACACTAATTTCTCAGATTTATTATTCCTGTTAAGTGCAGGACACAGCTTGAATCCCTCCCTAACTTATTGGCATGGCCAATTTAAGCTTTGCTACACTAGTAGTTTCATCAGAGCATCTGTCAGTCACTCAGTAACGGAATAGTTTTTTTTTATGGTAAAAGCATGGCAAACGAGCGTACGGGTCACCTGATAGTAAGTACTATATTTTCGAATTCAGGTCCATCGATGTATAATACAGTAAGTAGATACTACATTTTGAAACACATACTACTGTGCAATAAGTGAGTTATTAAATTGCTTTTCTATCATAGATCAATCTGAACATAAAGTTATGGTGTCTAAAGTGGTCTATCTTGATTTTGATTTATTTATATTTGTCAGAACATTAATGAGAACACAACTGTGGATTCGATCCCCAGTCGAGGAAGTGAAATATTTATTTACGTTTATATTTCCATTCCCAAGTAGGGGACGGAGAGTTCCCTCTCTAATGTTAACACATAACTACTTAAAACTAGGTTCCCTTTGCCTACCCTGCTGTATGCGGGATTAAGCGTGAAACTGATTTGATTTTGATTTGAAATTCAAACTTAAGATTTTTTATGCAAATAATATGATTTATTTTATATTTTTAAAGCTTTATTTATTGGCCGTTGAGATCCTGTGGGGCAAAATCTAACTATTACATGACTGTGGTAAATTCGATTCTAATTTGTTTTCATTTACTCGTTTTGTTTAAGCGAACGAATTGGGGAACGAGATTGAATTCTGTCACTTGATAACTGGGAAACGGAGTATCTTACCACTACCTTCCATTGCCTACCCACATATAATACAGCGTAAAGCTGAATAGGAAGAAAAAGAAGAAGAATTATATTCATAATAATAAAGTTAGGCCACTTTTGCTTTTACACTACCAATATTATATTCCAACCAATTTCATCCACCATTAACGTGTCATTTACGTAATACAATCAATTATAACCACGCCACAAGGCCAACTATACGCTTATAAAATATCGATCTTAGCCATTCACATATCTGTTCACTAGGAAATCCTGTAGCATGGGAATTGAAAGCTTTTTGCAAGGTCAAAGAGAAAACCTGTCAAGGGCGTAGAATATATAAAGAAATGGTTCCGTATGAAACAGTCATGGGCAAATTAGTATTATTTCTAATTATTATGTAGTTTAAAATGTTTTTTACATCATGCTTTATCTTGCAAATAGCAGGTTAGGCCAAGAGATCCTTATGTTAAGCCATCCTCCTTATCATACACATCTCCCAATCCTCTCGCCAGTGGTTTAATTAAAGATGCACTTTATCTCGCTACCAGGATTTGAATCCCATTCGTTTTCCCTGCACCATTGAATTGCACCATTTATGTTTTTTTAAACCAACGTTTGGTGCGAAAAGTTAATACTATTTACTGAGTATTTTTATATTTAAAGAAAATGTCAGTCAGTTAGACACTGTATAAAAGAATTATTAGTTAGTCAGCCATTGACTAGATTAGTAAATGGCTGACTGACAAATTTAAAACTAGATTAATGAGTACCTAAGCTATATAAAGACATTTTATAGCTCTTGACATCTCTACACAGATATTCTTACACAAATTAGATAACTGGCTGTTTCAAAATGGACCACATAATTTCCTGGTCTCATGTTAAGTAATATTTAGAAATTATAGCCTTTGATTTACTTATAGAATAGTTTTAGAGGAATGCGTATTGAAAATGCGTTAAGTTACGTCAGGTAGTGCAGTCATAGTGTTGGTTGGCTAATATTTAGAATGATATATTATTAATGATAGCCGTTGTTGGAAGAACTAGTTCGTTTGTAATTAACTTTTATTGTAATAAAGTAGGAATATGATTAAAATAATTGATATAACGTAGAGTTCTGAGCTGTCAAGTAACTCGTAATCCAGTGGGACCAAGGTCTGATTGAACGCTTTGGTTCTGGGTTCTATTGCCACTCGGGGGAATAAAATATTTATTATTTCCATTCTCACGCTCCAGTTCAACAAATTGGGAAACCTTAGTGCCTTAATGGGAACGAAGTGTCTTAACACTAGGTTCCCAGGTTCCCTTTGCCTACCCTGCTATGTGCAGGGTACGTGCGTGAAGCTACGTCTGACTGCAAAATAATGACCGTGGGTTCGACTCTTACTTATAGGGTAACGAATTTTCATTTCGTAGCGTTGGTACGCTAAATTTGGGAATTGAGTTTCGCCCCACATACACATTTTATCGAATTCCGGTGGAAAATGGTGAAAGAATGGAGTAGGTTTTATTACTTACCCTAGAACAAAACGTGAAACTAAAAAATACGATAAAATGAGTGAATAAAAGTGAATTTAATTTCAAAGGTGAAGAATATATACGAAGTTTATTAAATCTTCGTAAAAACTGCCCTAGAAGCGCAGGTCCATGTCCCTACTTTAATATTCTGTATATATTTAAAACTTAAAAATATTAAAATTACTATTATAAAATTAACGTATAAATAAGTATTAGGAATTGGTATACAAAAGATAGTTCTTGCAAAAAAAATCTATATCATTCCTAACATAATAACAGGTAACGATAGATGTTATTATATCGATTTGCCAAGTCTATACCATAATTAGAACGCCTTAAAAGTGGAAGGCACTAAAATGTTCTATATATAGGTATACATACTACATAACTGCTAATGAGATAGCATTCTCGTTTCAAAGACATTGCATATTAGGTGGCGTAACTCAACGTCGCTTATTGTCTAACTAATCATGGGAAAAGAAAAAAAAAGTCTCTCCGATAAAGAATAACATTTGTGACAAATGTGTGTACTTTCTATCTAGTACATAATACGAAGTGATGATTGTTGGTTCGATACCTGGTCAAGAGAATAATTTTTATTCAAATTTATACGACTAGCCATAACGCATTTATTTTGCATGAATTGAACGACGAATATAAGTTTGTAATATATTTTTATGTATATTTTTTCCGTTATTTCTATTGTAAGCTCTCATTTCTTGGCAAATTTCACAACTGTAACATGCCCACGGTTCATACTCTACAGTGTACAGATAGACAGACAGATGGAAAACAAAGTAATCCTATAAAGGATCCATAACATTTTGAGGTACGGAACCCTAAATATAAAATAATAAGTATTTGTATAATACATACGTTAAAATTCTTCCGGCCTCTGGATTCCTATATATATCACACTTGTGCAAAGGTCGTGAAGGATCGCCGGGAATGAACTGACCAGTTCTTTCACACAACGCACGATGAATCTGGAACTGGAGTATCGTACTGACGAAATATCTGGAAGTAAGAAATCATTTATTTTTACTTTTTTTAGAAAATGAGTAAAAAATCACGGAGTTTTTTGACACTATACTTTCTACCTATTAAAGGAGGAGATAAAGCGTGAAGCTTACAACCAAAATAGTTCTAAGTATACGAGTATTTAGTTCAAAAGTACGAGTATATATACATTAGGTTTTCTTCGCCTACCCAGCTATGTGGGAGGCCGTCGTGACATAGGGTGTGGGTTCGATCCCCACTCGGAGGAATGATTTATTGTTTGTTAATATTTTAATTTCTTCGCTCTGACACGAAGGCTCATAGCTCTGCGTTAAGTTCCGCCGCTCAACACGTGACGCCTCGTAAAATTGATGGCAAGTGTTGAACATGTTTTAACGCTAGGTTCCCCCTGCCTACCCTGGTATATACAGATTACAGCGTTAAGCTAATTAAAAAATATACAACCTGGAATATATTATGTCCATGTTATATATTAAGAAATATCATTCAAGTTCATTGATTGACGCGGAAATAAAAATAATCAAATAACATATTGCTTATGCAAAATAATTGCATTAAATTTGTGAAGTACATAATAATAACCTAAATATGTATACATTTAGCAATACAGCGAATTATATAAGCTTTAATGCTTAACCAATAATGGGCCGTTTGACTTGGCAATGATATGAGGTAGGCCAAATAGCTCTGGTGGCCAGAATTTAGAAATAATGAGGATATTTAATTTTGTATCGCGTTTTTATTAATATTTTAGGTTATTATTTAATATATATTTTTGTGTTATATTGAAAATTGCAAAGAAATGTTAGAAGTTATAAAATGAATGAAGAAGGAATTCCTACAAAGGCATTGGGTTCTTCTACTTTATAGCACGTATTATGCCCATTCGAAGAAATTAAATGTTTTTCTTTATTCACTCTGGTGTCTAAGCAATGCCTTCAGATTCAACGGAAAGTGGGAAATTACATAATGCTTATAAGTACTATTCGTACAGAAAATATGTACTTGTAACTAAATTAGAGTTTTATTTTTTAGTACTTATGTAATTAAGAAAAAGAAACTTGGTAGATTGATAAAATTTTTATATTAAATTTAGCTTTATATGAAGCAATAGTCTTAATATTTCCTGTCTGTTTCTAGTATTCAACATATTCATATTCTGTTATATTAATATATTATCGTATAAAAGAATAAAATTAAATAAAAATTAAATATTTGTAGACACTGTACTAATATCGTACAAACTAATCAGTGGGCAATGTGAATTGGAGTCGATGGTTTAATACGTAGTTTGGCTTCTGTAATAATTGGGCTGTATATAATTTTCTATGGTTTCTATAAGTTATATTGAAATTTCTTAATAAAGAAAGATATTTCACTATTCAATTGAAGTATTGTGGGGAGCGGAGTGTCTTAACACTAGGTTCCCTCTGCCTACTCTGCCTAAATGCAGACTTACATTTAACATTTTTCCCACTTAGTAGCGTAAACAGAAGATAGTTTTAAGGCAATCCGTTCCAAATTTTTCAATAAATTTTTCGAGACATTGCATAATGATATGTGGAAAACGGCGCTTTTCATACCAGAAAAAAAGATCATGATAAACCTATCTTTAATATATCGGTATAAAATAATATGCTGTGAGAGAATTAACATTTATAATAAAGAACACTAACATATTTATATAACAAGTTATATATAAATTACAGTGTACATTTTAATGTGACAGTTGCAAATAAAAAAATTACACTTGTTACCGCACCGACCTTGCCCACCTTTCACGGTTAACATGTAGAATAATTTTTTTAAGAGAAATAAAATTTACTTTATTTGTATGAAATTTACAGAAAAAATTCTTAAAATATTTCAAACAGATTTGTTTACTGAGGCCATAGAGGTGTAGTAGGGCAGCCAGACTTTGACTATGTTTATCGGTTCGATCCCTTCTCTGGGGAATGAATGCATTTTCATTTACTCTCTGGTCAACACAAAGAGTGGTGTTGATCTCCGCCAATACGCAATAAGCAAAATGTGAAAAACACATAGTTTATCTCTCATTATGATTTCGTAAAACCATACATTCTTATGTTAGGACACAAAAAAAATATTTAAAAGGCGGTCAGAACATAAAAGACAAGTTTACAAAATCATTTTTGTTATGATTACTATATGTATGTACGTTTGATCTGAGTTATTATCTCGAGAGCTATAAAATGTCCATCTAGAGAAGTAAATACAATTATATAATTTTACTACAGAGATCGTAATACGTTTATATCAGACGATTTCGTCTTATTTTTTTAAACCTCCCGCTGCATACCGTATATAGCTAGTCAGAGGTAGCATAGCCACTTCTCTCTACTCCGTTACTCCGTACTAAACTCTCCGTTCTAATTAAGAAACTTCCATTTCCACTTCACTTTTTACCGAATTCTAGAGGCATTGTATGTTGAGTCGCGGAACTCACTCGAATGGGACCCGAGTGGGATTCTAAGCTACTACCTGCCGCGCTTACAGTCGCACGCGTCGCCTTTGCACCACCTAGCTTGACTTGACTGGCCTAATACAGCATTTTTGTTTGATCTTATGTATAATATTTTTTTGGTAACTGGCATCATTAATGACTATTATTGAAGGTTTTGATATGTGAAGGAAAAATAGCATCGTAACGTTCCAATTATAATAAAGAACTCAATTATTGCTTCGAAAGTAGCTACATTCTATTTATATTTTTAAGTTACAATCAATTGAACTATTTTTCATATGTTATATTTATAAAATATTTATTTTTTTAATATTGATTATTTTAAAAAATATATTTATGAAATTCAGACTTCACCAAAATACTCATATGCGCTTAAAATTATCCAAATAAACAAAAATAATTTTTAAATTACACGTAAAATCAAAAGATCGTATCGTACCCGTTGCATCGTGTCGCCACTTATAAAAACACACATTCACTTACTAACATCAGGATGATTTCTTCATAAGAATTTGTTAATATGATAAATTAAACCAAACAACTTTAAGGTTGAGGCCAAGTAAAATCGACTTGTGGCCCAAATTACGAAAGATGCGCGGCCTCAAGACTATTTTATTACAAAATTGTCTCAATGGTCTCGTATGGAGGCAATTATTTCTGTGTATTACAAATCAAATATGCTTATAACAATGTATTTATATAAATTTATACATAATGAAATCATTAACGTCATCCTTCTTGAGTAGGTTGTTGTTCGTTACTTATAAGGTTTGATTATTGTAGTAGTTTAGATTTCAAGATGTCAAATGGACAACCATGTGGTTTCAGTTCACGTAGGAATTTGGAGAAACTACCCTATACCTATATCCCCTATACATTTATCCCCTATACCTCTATCCCCTATTCAAATTTCTAGGTCCAACAGATTTGTCTGCGCTTTGTTTGTCAATCTCGTAGTAACGGAACAGTTCTAGGTATATAAAGAATTAAAGTACAATATTTATGGCTTCGTATTATGTATACAGTTATGTTAATTAAGAATTATTTAATTTCTACGCTCTGATAACAATGTAAACAATTCAACACGCAATGTCTCTAAATCGGTCGGAAAATGTCGACAATGTCTTAAAAATACATTCACTCTACTTATCCTGATGCAGGTAATAATGTATAAAACTATAAAAAAATAGTCTCACTTCATCAAAACTCGATTCATATAAACAGATATTATATAAGTATTATTTATATAAGTACTTAAAATAGTTACTCGGCATTTAAGTCTTGGTTTTTCCTCCAACCGATTATGATTACATCTAAAAATTTGTGTCAGAAAAATCAATGAATATACACAGGTTTTGTAAAGTATATAAAAATAATAGCAAGTTATTAATTTAACTATTTCAGTTTTTCTTATATAAAAATAAAATAAATTATCTTCACGCTGTATCCCGTATCCCGCGGAACCTTATGTAATGTTGTCTGTTCTCCACTTTCATGAAGCATTGAGGAAAATGAAAGTGTTAAATATTTCAAACTATTTCTTCGAGTTAAGCCCAAAACCGTTGAATTTACAATCACACATTTATACCACAAATAAATTAACAGACAAACAAATAAAATTACATATTTACATATAAATAAGCTTACATTAAACAACATTACGTATTAGTTACATAGCAGTGTCATTAGGTCACTCACACGGCTCGTAAAATTTATAGTTTGTATGCAATTTTATTCTCAAACGGTCCGTGAGGTGCGTGATATTGAATCATTTGCAATACACTTGTGTACGTACTTGTGTTACTTTGTTTTGTAATAGTTCTTCTTGATTTGTAATTTCGTATTAATTATATAATGAAGATGTCGTGTGAATTGTTGTGGGTTCGATTCCCGGTCGGGGTAATGAATTATTTCCATTTTCTCGCTTAGGAACATGACTGTGGCGTTGAGTTGAAATGTCTCTAAAAATATATGGTGCGTGGGAAACAGTGTTTTAACATTGGATATGCATTTTCTTTAAAAAAAATAAAGTTTGATTTTTCTTCACAAAAATAAATATATATATTTTTTTGAAATCAAAAATCAGCTTCACGCTGTTCCCCGCACACAGAAGGGTAGGTAGAGGGAGACTAATGTTAAGACACTTCATTCCCAATCTTCTGCCCAATTCTTGAGGCTTTGTGTGCTAAGTGGCAGAACTTAACGGCGCGCTTTGCCTCGACACCAGAGCGAAGAAATCGACATATAAACGTAAATAAATATGTCACTTCCTCTAGTGGAGATCGTAGCCACAAATGTCGCGTATTAGTAACCTTTGTACCACTGAGCCACGACGGCCTCTTCTCATCAATCGATTAAGTTTTTATTTTAATTATTTTCTTAATTCTTAGTTCTTAATCGTAATAAATTGCGTATATAACAATTTCATTAAGACTAAACTTAGCAAACATGTTATAATCTTAGATTAGCCGACTTGAAGGCTTTTTTACATAAGCTATGCCAAAAAGTAGAATTATTTCAATAGAAAACACGTATTAAATACGATAAATACACATTTCATTATATAAATCACATATAACATAAATTAATTACTGCAACGTAAAATGCAAATAAGTTACCAAATATTTATCTTTGAAACTACTTCAATTTTATTCATTTGAATTATTAATGTTAACTTACTTACATTGTAAATAATAAGGAGAAATGTATACTAAAATGTAAAATAATAATATTAAAAAAGAGGACGCTCCTGTAACACATTTTACATATTAGTAATAAAATTTAATTACGGTTTAGCTTCATCCTGTATCCTGCACATTGCTATGTACAGGATACAGGAGGAAGCGAAGAGTGGACAGAGGGACCTTGTTTACAACTTTCCGACGAACTCTGGAGGCATTGCGTGTTGAGTGGCGGAACTCAACGCCGTTCTTTGCCTCATTACCAGAGTAACGAAATAAAAATATTTCTTTCGCGTTAGAGAATCAAATCTAACCTGTCACATTTATAGATGCACACTTGTGCCTCTACGCCACGACTGTCCTCTATAGAATGTAATAAGAAAACTAAATCTTTATAGAGTAGTTTGAAATACGATTGTAATGATAAGTCCGTCTCTTCCCACTTAAATTGATTTCTTGGCTTCAAAAAAGGCAATGTATATTATTTTCTGTTACCTGCGACTTCGTTCCCGTGGTCAATCACAGTATTAATAATATATTGACATATTTTAAGTTCCTGAGATAACTCTGATAGTACAATAGATAGATATACGTTGGAACCATAAACATTACAAAATATAACTTGTAGCCTCTACGAGTATAAGTGAACAACCTAATATTTATTTCCATTTGACTAAAAAGATAAAAAATGGTGTAAAGTAAACCGAAATCGAATGCTATTATAAAACGCTTAATCATTCAAACGGAAACAGTAGGATATAAAAGTATTCTATGTAATCTGTGGGAGAAATCTACGTCCTCGAGTCCACAGTGACAAGCCTTTGTAATTAGATCGAATGGTACAAGGGGTCAAATGTTGATATATTGAGAGGGAGGAGATACATTTAATAATTATACTAGCCAAAATCTAAATCACCACAAAATAAAAAACTTTTTTTTTTCAAAAACGAAAAGCGCGGCGTTGAGTTCCGCCACTCAATACGCAAAGCCGAAATTCGGCAGAAAGTGGGGAACGGCGTGTCTTAACACTAGGTTCCCTCTGCCTACCCTGCTGTGTGCGGGATACAGCGTGAAACTCGAAAAGAAAAAAATACAATATTATTTAATAGCTACGCCTTTGTGTTATGATCAATTAGTTCTTTAAAGGGAACGTAGATGAAAATAGAATTCTATTATTAACGCCCAAGTGCTCTATTGAGGATTTGACCTGGATTTCTATTTTTATTTATGGATAAAACCAATGTAATCTTTTTTTATTTTATTTAAAATTAGGTATTCCCCTATATCTATCCAATTTCGAGAAATATAAAATGTTTGGAGCGTGTCCAATAGCATAACTCAACGCCGAATTTCATCTTCTTTAAAGGAAATGATGAGAAAAAGGTTCTTACATATTTTTAAAGCCTGTTCCTAGAGGAAGTCGTTATAGATAACAGGGCAGGCACAGAGAACTTAGAGTTAAGACACTCAGGTCCCCATTTTCCGCCCAGTTTTCGAGACATTGCGTGTTGAGTAGCGGAACTGAACGCTGCATTTTTTCTTAATATTTTTATCAATATTTTTAGCAATTATATTTCTAAATATCTATATAACAAAAATTAAAGAAAAATTATGTGCGGATATTTGTAGTTATTCCCTTTATCAAATCAACGACATTTCACGAAGGCATGTTTTGTTTGCTATTATACCTTGAACTATTGTTATAGGACTTAAAGACATTGTTTCTCCAAGAAAACTATACTCTAGATACTAAAGTTATTGAAGTCAGTATAAAAATAAGAATACATTGAGATTTAAAATCGAACCCATAAACATCGCGTTGAGAGACAGACGCTGCATATTATTGATTATTATAACTCTGTGATATATAGGTAGGATGACCCCCAGCTAGATGGACCGATGATCTAAAGAGGTCAGCGGGAAGAAGATGGGTCCGAAAAGCTGAGGATCGAGTGTGTTGAGAATTGGGGAAGGCCTATGTCCAGCAGTGGACAAAAGATGGCTGTCGATGATGATGATAATATATATAATATCGATTGGTAGAGGCACAATGCCACAAGCGTGCGATTGTAAATGCGACAGGTTGTGAGGTCGATTTCCGCTCGAGGAAATTTAATATTTAATATTTTCTTTATTTCGCTCTGGGAACGGGGCAAGGTGCGGCGTTGAGCGGCGGCGGAGTATCTTAGGTTTCCAGGTTCCCTCTGCGTACCCCACTATGTAAGGGATACAGTGTGAAGGTTGATAAAATAAGATTTACATCGAATTTCATGGTTATTATAAAATCTAACGTAAATAACACTTTCGAATGTTATTAAACCATAACCACTAATATTATACTACCATATTAAGCATAGAGAAGAATATACATGGGAAACCTTGTTAAGATATCCCGTTCCCGAGATATTGAGTGTTGGTTGTTTTGTACATAATATCTCGTTTTATTTTATTTCTGTATAAATATGTAAAGAAATAAAATAAAACGAGAACTATCTCTTATCAAATTATTTAGTAGTATTATTCCATTTTATACAATTTTACAGGAAACGCTTATTGTATTTATGTATATTATGCACCTTTGAAATATAATATTTTACCTTAATAAAGCTATAACTTTTTTATATCGTTATTTTGTATCAAGGTAATTTAGTAACGGTTACAATTAATTATATTTGACTGTATGTTGATAGATTATATTGAATATCGTGTAACAAAATCGTTGTCTTGAAAAAATATGTTTAAATCTTTTTTGTTTTGCGCTTGTCACAATTGGTAATCTACAAGCAAATTAAATAAGACAGTAAACAGAGTGGGTATTATAACAATTCTTTTCTAAATACAGAGTTGTAAATTATTTTCTTATAAGATTTTATTTTCATTACTAAAAAGACTATTACGTGGCTTAGTCAATGTTTTTGAACTTGACAGTAGCTTTTTTTAATATAAATTTTTTCCTCACGGCATCCCAGACTAGGGCAGTGCAGTGCAGGTTAAACATTTCCTACGTTGTGTTCCGTTGCTGCGACGCACTTTGCCTGGTTGCTGATAAGAACCAAGGTCGTTGTTCGTTCGTTAACCTGGTTACTGATTCCGTTCCCAACTTTCTGATCAAATTTTGAGACATCTCGTTTTAAGCGAAACTCAACGCCGCACGCTATCGACCACAGGAGAAAAACGAAAATATAAATAGGAGATTAACATGTACTTTGAGTTATATTTATTACTTTCCGGTGTAAAATATACCAACTTTTATTAACTGTAATAAACACTTATAAAGTAATTTAAAAATTTTATTCGCTTCCTTCCAACGTGTTATTATATCGTCGTAATAAATATTAAGAAATAAATATATTTAACAAGAAATAACATTAAGGTAAAGCAAAAAGTAAATATAATTATATATTTTTAATATACTTTGGTATATTTTGGTATATATAAATATTAATAATCTGTTGTAAGTGACATTTTAAGCATGTGATAAAGATAAACAAATATTATTTTATTATTATATAGCAAAAGTTACACGTGAGCTAAATGGATATTAAGGTAATATGCATTATTTAATCTGTGGAACTTTAAATTTGTCACAACCACTGCGCTTGCAGTCATAAGATGTCCCATTTTTTTTTATTGTAAAAGGACAAGGCAAACGAGCGTTCGGGTCACCTGAAGGTAAGTGATCACCGCCGCCCACGACCCCGTGCAACACCAGAGGAGCTACAGGTGCGTTGCCGGCCTTTTTTGTGACAAAGGCACCAATATTTAAGCTTCACTATATATTATTCTGGAGTTATCAGGATAAGTAGAAGAAACCTAGTGGTGAGACACTCCTTTCCCTACTTTCTGCCAAATTTTTCACATACATACACATACATATACATACACACACACACATAGATACACACACAACACACACACACACAAATGGGGCATTTTATCTTATCATTATTATTTTTTCTTTTATTTTTGGTATATGTTATTACTTTTACTTTTTAACTTTGCATTGTTTTATTTTTTTCATTTAAATATGTATTTTTTTTTCTAATAATCTGTTTAAATTATGTGTAGCTCTGTACTGTACTTAGATAATACTTATAAGTAGAAAACTATAATTGGCTGTATTTTTTTGTATAAGATTTTTTTTATAAGTAGTTATTATTATGCTGTTGTTTTCTGTAAAATAAATAAATAAAATAAAATAAATATTGAAACCCAACCACGCGTCTTGACTCTTGATCTCTGATTACCCTGAGTGGAGATCGAACCCACATGCGTTGCATTTACAGTCAAACTTAAATATATAATATAAATGACACATCCATATTTTATCACTCGTTGTATGTTACCGGAACCCCGAGCCGGACCCGGTCGAAGGGCGCGCCGCTCTATTTATACTAAGTCTAGAATTTTTAATTTTGTTTTTGTTTGTTTAAATTAAATTTCTTAACCGTATGCGCATTAAGATTATTTCGTGTTGTTTATTTCAAGGGTAACAGGTTCAAACTTAGCCTTACGCTCTATCCAGCATATAGTTCTGTAGGCAGTTTCAACTGGTGCTAAAATACTGACGTTTACCGAATATCGTTGTGAGAAGATGACTCCTGACCTGATGATGAAATTGTAACAACGCGATGAAATTGATCAATGTTAAGCATTTTCACTCTGTTCTATTTTGTTTCCAGAGTGAGTAAATGAAATAACAATTGGTTTTCCCGAGTGGAATCGAACCCACATCCGTGACATTTGTAATCGGACGCTGACCCACTATGACAACCTCGACATTACGAATTTATTTAAAATTTGTTGAATTATAGACATTTCATTATAATAAATATATAATGGTGCAAATCAATGAAGCAAAGCACAGCGTTGAGTTCCGCAAAATATCCATAATTTGGCGATAAATGGAAAACAGAAGTGTCTTAATGGGTATGGAGTCCCCAGATAGTCTTTGCCTATCCCGCTATGTATGGTATGGCAGCATGAAGCTAAAAAAGGTGAAGAAATAATTTGTATATTAAATAAAATTAAAACTAACAAGAATATTTCGTAGTTCATCTCATGTGCGTGCATATAATGGGCTGTTGCAAGATGAAAAGGCGGTCGTTGGAAAAACTTATATTACAACACTTAGCGACATTCTTGCAAATATGTTTAGAAATAATAAATATTATGGTGTTATGAACAAAAACGCCGTAGAAGGACAGTTTCTGAATGTAAGCGGCGTTGAGTTGCGTCACTTAATAGGGAATGTATGGAAAATTAGATGGAAAGTGTGGAAAATGTGGAAAAAAGCCTTAAGCGGCTAAATTAATTAAAAATCCATGCCTTTCTTGATTAGAAAAGGCGTTGGTAGGTAGGTATTGAAGTAGTAAAATTCATTTCCGTATACAAAATATATACCAATTTCAAAGTTATAATTAACAAAAAATATGGAATTGATAAAGGTTAAATCTTGAGACGTATGTACCTACTGCACTAAAGTGGTTCATACGACAGTACTTTGTTGATATGGCTTTAATTTTTTAATTTTTACGGGGCAAGAGTAGAGTTGAGACTTGTAGTAGAACATGGAATTGTAAATGCAATAGGTTTTGGGTTCAGCCACTCAACACGCAATGCCTTCAGAATTTTGAATACTAGGTTCCAAAGTTCCCTCTGTTATGCTTATGTGTGATGCCTTTTCTACTACTTACAAGGAAATAAGTATTTAATGTATATGTATGTATAGATATACATGTGTATATATGTATGTATGTATGTGTGTGCATGCATGTGTGTGTGTTTATGTATATGCATACCATAACTTTGATTAAATGTAAAATTTGTTTTAATCATTAAGTTAAGTTTTAGTTCTTAAGTGTACACGAGAGCATTGTCCGTCGGTAA
>DWGR01001644.1:0-15509 GCA_018247715.1 Heliconius burneyi | reverse complement strand
GTTGTAAGTTATTTTAAAGTTTTTACAATTCGTTCCTCGCACATTTCGTATCTACACTGTTTTAGTTCACACAAGTACCGTTGATGCGTGTTTGCTGATCGTATGTATTACGCATGCGCGCGCATTTACGTTGAATTTAAAAACGTACGCTGTAAAGGACGATTCGTTTACTAAATAAAGTATAATTTGATGATTTTTCATCTAGGTTTACTGTTTATTAAAAGCTTTGTGTGTGTGTATAAAATTTGAGATTTGAACAGAAATAAAGTAAAAAGAGTTTTTTTTAATTTAGTATCTTGTATGTACTATCTAAAGACGATAAGGCAAAATGTGATCTATGTAATTCGTTATATTCAATAAAAGGCGGTTCTATAACAAATTTGAAAAAAATAAATGAAACCAATCCGCGGCAGACGAACTTAAGTGTCTTTATTAAACGACCAGTAGTAGTGAGAGAGAAAAATATATGTTAAGAATATCCCTCCTTATCAATAATCAGGCACTAAAAAAAGAAAAAAAAATTATACTTAGTGCAGGGTGTACCAAGTGTGGTACAATTTTTCATATAGAAAATTAGCCTCAAAATATTTCTATAATAGTGCCGTCAGTTAAAATGTGTATTTTGGGCATCGATTTGGATTTAATGTATTGGATACTATAAAGATTTTAAAACTGCTATCTTTATTGTAATATTTGAAGTCCATATTGGGCCTGGGACACTATGGAGATAGCACAACCTTTAGGAGATTCCGTAAAAAGTTCACTTGTAGTTCTACATTTTACCTATTAAAACTAAATAAATTTAGAGTAACTTAAACACAATATGCAAGTCGGATTCAAAAAAACGGAAAAATAAAAAAACGCAACGTTTTTTGGTAGGTTATGTTTAAGTATGTTTTCTACAAATTAGTTTCAATTACGATTGATACGAGTTGTGATACCGTCCCATTGTACTGTATACGTACGCAATACGACTCGATTTTTAGCTCCAACCAAACAGCAAGTTATACGGTTTCAGGAGTAACGAGTAACGAAATGATACGAAAGTAACGAGTACTGATTGTAATAGTACCAAATACATACGGGTACGCTCGATTTCGTTACTTTTACAGTTCTGCTACGAACGAACCAATCAACTGATAGATGGCGGCTAACTTATACGACAACCAATCATGAACCGTGTATAGACCGATGACAGAGTTCAAGCAAATAAGCGAGAATCGACACGAGACCAATGATTGGCTGCTGTGGCTTCTCGATATCGTACTCGAACATTCACTCGAGTTCTCGCTAACCCTCAGGCGCGACGCTGCGTACCTATAATTTATAATATCCGATATTATTTTTTTATATCGATATGAAATATAGTTATAAGAAACGGATATGACAAAAGAATACCAAGTCAAAAATTTAACGACTATGAGTTACTATTATCATATATTTATATTATATTATAAATTTGGTACGTTTATTTAGTGGACGCACGCAGCTTCGCCCGCTTATAACCCTTAGGTGCGAATTCTAATAAACTGTGAAACACGTGCTCAATAAAATATTTCAATTATTTATTTATTTATTATATAATCGAATAATACAAAAGTTACAAATGCATGGTGCAATCATAAACTCAATTAGAGTTTTACCGTGCACCAGCGTCCTTCAACATTTATATAAATCTTTCTATCATAATCACTCGCATTAAGAATAAGTATACAAAATTAAATCACTAATAGAATAACAATAATAACAATGAGAGTTCATTTAAAATAAATTATTTATAATTAAAAAATTAAAGACTACGAGTGTATTAAGATATATAATTGTTTCACATAAAAAAACATATTATATTGCTATGATTTTACCATCATAGTAAATGTTTCATGGTAATAGCGTTTTATTACGTGTTTAACATTTTTTGTGTTATTTCATTCCTTACAAGTAGCGGAAGTTGATTAATAAGTTTTGATATGACATATTGTAATAATCTTTTGAATGAGTCTCTTTAATGAGTCTGAATTTAATTACTATATAATAATTTTATAACAATCGGTGCTAATTTTAAGATTTTTCTATATAAACAATTAATCCCTTATTTGAACCCATAGGGAATGAATTCTGAAAAACCATGAAATACGTGTCCAATGAAATATTTTAAGAGTCTAAATTTTAAATTTTAGAAAAATCGGTGGCCATTAAAAAAAATCTATACAAATTTTCAAACCCTATTTCACCCCTTTAGGGTTAAGATTTTTCAAAATCCCTTCTTAGTGGATGTCCAGATTACGAAACTAAACATCTGTCCACGTTTCTACGCAAAGCCGTTACGGCTGTATGTGCGTCTTACCTCAATCAGTCAGGTTCATGCCTTTTATATATATATAAATAAAATTTATACGACGATAGTTCATGCGATTTTATTTTATTTGAAAAAAAAATAAGCGATGTTTTTGGGGTTGAGATTTTCAGAACGCTGTAGCTCATGTTTCTAACTACAAATTTATATTGATATTGTCAAAATATAATAATAAATGATAATAAATTTAATAAAGCTTTATCTATTGCCTGGTCGTTTAAAAAAATCCTAAACAATGCCCAAAAAAAAAACAGGCTGTCACATGAGATGACTCTCTTAAGACTCCCTTCCTCATGTGATGATCTCAAAAAAATTTTTTTTATAGGTTGCTTTCTTAATGTCTAGAATACGGTAGTAGTGATTTTTGAAAATTCGAAGTAGTTTTTAACATTCACTAAGTACAATAACAGCTGTTCGAAACGTTGTATAGGAACTTGAAACGCGTTTTCCTCAAAACTGCATTTTTCAAACTTTCCTCCAATGTATCTTAAAAACGGCTGGACCGAATTACTTGAAGTTTGAAACAGGAAATTATTAAAGTTAGATAAAAATATTTGTGTTGATTAGATACTAGTGCACGCGTGCAGCTTCGCCCGCTTATTACCCTTAGGGCTGAATTCTAATAAACAGATTTAGTACTTCATTTGAAATCTCGTCTGGACTTCCATGTCCAGGTCGGCCTTTTTTTCAGCCTTTAAAGTGGTGGCGCTTTATGAAGGCAGCCATGTCGTATCGACCTGGAAACACTGCTGCAGGTAGGCCATTCCACAGTTGCGTGGTAAGAAGTTCAAAACCGCACCGGCGCACGGTAGTGGAGTGCCACAAATCCAGTTGTTGTGGATGGTATTTTAACTTATGACATACAGTGCGTTTACAAAATTTGGCAGCAGGTAAGAGTTCAAGCCATTCTTTAGAAAATGCCATAGAGAACGCATGGCGAGGAGACATTTCTACGCAAATTGCAGATTCACAGATCATTGGGTTCACAGTGATTGGAACAGCTCTACGTTAAAGTCTTATAATATTCTAATTTTTACGCAAGCCTCCAGCTTCAAGTTTCAAGGCAAGATTGCAAGGGAATATTTATGGAGCATGTAGTTATGTACAAAGTGCAAACAAAGCTTTTAACTTTGAGTTTACTAAACAAATGGACTACCTAATATAAAAATATTTATTAAAATAGAGTAAGTTATATCGAAGTATAGTTAGTATATAGTTTGGTTCCTCACAGCGAGCAAACCACACAATTCTAATAGTATAGATAACTAATTAATTGTTATTATTCAACATTTTTCTTGTCCACTACATGGGGTTCATAGATTAAGATAATAATATTTAAATACTTTGTAATAAACAACTTAAAAGCACTTTCTCCGTATTCTATTCAAGTAATAATAAAAGAAGGGGAAAAAAAAACAATTAAAACACTCCTCATAATTGTTCTACCTTTGATACTTCTATTTTAATAACAGCTAATAATAATGTTTGTTATAATAATTATGATAAAAACAAATCACTAGTCCAATTTGTAGATAAAGCTATTTATTAGCAAAAAGCTTTTGCCAGTAGTGACAACAAAATAAAACTTAACAAAAAATATAGATTTACAGCATAATATTGTTTATTAAATAAAATATATTATGTTTGAACAGCTTATTACTAGATATTTTACTACTATTGTCTATATACAATCAATTTACTAAAACACAGAATTTTTATATTATATACAATATTTTGTTACAAAAAAATATATATATTTCCTCTATATCTACAAGAGTTTTGAAATAGACAAAGCAGCTACTGCTAGAGTGCAGTAAAATTTAATATAAGATGATTGGATAAGACTACAGAGATCCTTAAATTTCTTCATTATTTATATACTAAATGATTCTCCACACCCACAAGTACCTTTGATATTAGGGTTATTAAAGACAAATTCTGCTGAAAGTTTGTCTTCAACATAGTCCATTTCAGTACCTGTAAGAAGTTTTTTTTAAATAAGCTATATTAAGCTACTAATGAATTATTTACGACTGATTACATAATAGAATTTATTAAAAAATAGTAAAAGATGATGCTCTAAAATAAAGAACTGAATTTACCTAATAGAGTTAGTTGTGCTTTCTTATCAATAATTATGGTCACACCATCTTGTTTCACTTCTTCATCAAGTTTTCCTTTTGCAGAAGCATAGTCCAATGTATAAGACAAACCATTGCAACCCCTTTGTCGGACACCTACTTTTAGTCCTATGAAGCCTTTAGCTTCTTCTTTGGACATTATTTCTTTAACCTTATTTACAGCTGAAGGGGTCAATATAAGAGCAGCTCTTGAAGGTAATATACGTTTTTTGACAGCGCGAACCGTCGCACTTGCAATTGTTTTAGTAGCCATCTAGAATAATATTACAATACTAAAATTTAATAAATCGCAACGAAACAATAATTCAGTATTTAAAGAACGTAGTAATTTATTACTAGGGTCTTTTAGTCCACCACCACAAATGCGAGAGACGTGTAAACCAATTATTTAGTATTAATCATTTGGATAATATTAATTAATATTATTACAAACTCGGCATACACAAAAAATTACCTTAAATTTATTTCAATTATTTTTTTTCATATTTGACTTACTGACAACTTAAAACGATAAATGTCAAATAATAAATTGTCAACACTCAACTCATCGTACATTTTAGTTTCTTAAGAAAATTTTTTGAGAATGATGCACTTTAATTAGTATGATGATTATTAATAATCATTATACCAATACGTAAAGAATAAATTATTGAGGTCTATATTTATTAACTTATTAATTAATGATTATGTGTTATTTATTCAAAATAAAACAAATGATTTAAGGTAATTCGCAATAACTATAATATTAATAATTTAATTATGCTTGTAAGTTCTTAAATTAGTTATTAGTAAATACTATAACAATTTTATAAATATAATTTGCGCTTAAGAATTGGCACCGTATATTATGTTCGTGTTAATTTAGTCTGTGGTCTTCAGCGAAATCCCTAAGAACTTAAAAAGTACGAAATTGTGATTTGTGAATGACACGTCAGGCTATTCGTTGTTCATGTAGCGCGGTAATGATTTTCTTCTTTTTAAATTGAATAATGATAAGTATTCATAATGGGAGGACAAAAATTTGAATATGATGAGAGTGGAGCAACTTATTTTTATTTTGTATTATCGTTTCTTGCTCTTGTGTTAGTACCGGCGACATTTTATTATTGGCCAAGAAAACGGAAAGAAGGTAATTTTTTAATTTCTTTATTAGAATCATTAAATGATTTATTAAAGGGGACAAATTTTATAAAAATATTAAACTAATTAATTAATTTTGAATCACAAGTTATCAATGAACGAATTAATGTCACGGTACGGTACCTATTTCTAATTTGACGTATATAGAACACAACACGTTGATAAAGTTTATTTTGTAACCAATTCGAGCCACTTATTATAATGTATGTGAAACAAATACTTTCAGATCCAGCGAAACAAGCAGAACTATGTCAATGTCCAAATTGCAAACAAAAACAAATTATTATAGAACAATCAGAACCATACAAAAAAGTAAAAAACTTTTTTGTTATGCTAGCAATAATATCAGGATGGCTATTATTTGCATTCCTTGCTGTTAAAGTATCTCAATTTGATTATGAAATGTCAAATTTTGATCCTTATGATATATTAGGCTTGCCACCTGGTGCAACTCAAGCAGAAATTAAAAAGTCTTATCGCAAACAATCTTTAATCTTGCATCCTGACAAGGAGACAGGAGATGAGAAAGCCTTTATGAAACTCACAAAGGCATATCAAGTAAGTTTTTCATTTTTCATCATTTATCAGAAATAAAAAAAGTTGGTAGTGGAAAACATGAAATGGTCATTTTCATTAAGCAAAATTATCTGTTATAATTTTATGAATCACCTTATCCTAAGAATTAAGGTTCTATTAGCAAAGAAGTGTCTTAGTAAATAGGACATTCTTTTTTGATAAGTCAAAATATACCATATTAAATAAAAAATTTTTTGTTACATTTGCCTTAAAAAGTTATTATACAAGTAGAATCATGTACACTTTACAAGATACACTGAAAATATGGTATTTTTTTGCAGATCACTTGTTTTAAATGTACCGCTAATAATATTATTTACCAAGCTGATATATTTTTTTATAAAGTAGTCACAAAAAATATGATAACATTTTTACTCCCTTTTTTAAATTTATAAAACACCAGTCGTGACGCAGAGTCACAAGCATGTGACGGTAAATGTGACAGGTTGTGGGTCCGATTCCCACTCAGAGAAATGAAATATTTAATATTTTTATTATACTGCAGCAAATGGCAGTGTTGAGTTGATAAGAGGATTTTATTGTACTTTTATCCTGACAATAGTAGAAGAATTATTTATTTTCTTACTTTTTATAATGTAGTGATTAAGTAGAAAAGAAAAAAATATGAATACATAAATTTTAACAGGCTCTCACTGATGATGAAGCTAGAAGAAATTGGGAGAAATATGGAAACCCTGATGGTCCAGGTGCTATGAGTTTTGGCATTGCTCTTCCTAGTTGGATTGTTGAAAAAGAGAATAGTGTATGGGTGCTTGGATTATATGCTTTAGTATTTATGGTTGCATTACCTACTGCTGTAAGTATGTATATTATTTTTATTCACTATAAGTATGAAAACTTTCCATATAGTATTTGTTGAATACAATTAGTTTACAAACATAAGTAGTTTGTTATTAAATTGTGTGGCCGTACTATGGGCATATATATTTCTATAATTTGTGTTATTTCAATTAATAAAGGTTTTTTTCGCGTAGCCAAGTAGGTGGAGTTAGACCATTGGTTCCCAACCTTTTTGAGTTCATGTCCCACTTTTTCATTAGAAATCTTCAAATTGCCCCCCTAAACATGTCAAAAATTCAAAATTTCCCCCTTACATACCAAAATCCTGCATTTTAACTAACTAAACAGCCAATCATATTAAAATTCTCAGTCTGAAAATTCCCAAATTGCCCCCTTGTGGGGCGTACACCTCACGTTGGGAAACACTGAGTTAGAGAAATAATTATCACCTTCCCAATCAAGTTAAAGACATTCTGTGTTGAGTGGTTGTTGTGTAGTTGTTCAATGTCTTGACTTGATGTGAATACCACAAACCACTGAAATCATTGTCAATATTTTACATATATATGTTGTATATTGTGACATATTGATTGTGATTTCAATGAAATGGCCCTTAATATTAATTTTTGACTACAAAAAAGTAGAGTATATTGAGTTACAATATAAAAAATATTTAATCTACTTGCAGGTAGGTACCTGGTGGTACCGCTCAATAAAGTTTTCAGGGGAGCAAGTTTTGTTAGATACTACACAAATGTACTTCTACTTTTGTCATAAAACACCATCAATGCCTTTGAAAAGAGCTTTAATGATTTTAGCAGCTTCCTGTGAATTTGACAAAAGACATAACTCTGAAATTATTGAAAGAGTTACAGATAATGAAGAAGTACCTATGGTATGTAAAATATATATATTTTTTTGTTTTTAACTTTAGGTTCCCTCCCCTGCCATATAAGTGATAATTGCCATATTACATTTAAAATACTTTTAAGTAAAAAAGTTAAATTTGATCAACATATTCTCCTACAAAGCGAAACCAATCCACCAAGTTATTGTGATAGACAAAATTAAGACTAAAATGCACTAGTATCTTTTGTAGTGTCATGCTTTATACCTCATATAGCAGTGTAACTAGAGGAAACCTAGCCTTAAGACACTCCCTTCCTCACGCCGTACTATTTTTGTCTTGATATGTTGAGTGGCAGAACTCAAAGCCACTTAGTCTTGATATCAGAGCAAAGAAACGAAAATTATTTATTCCCTTGAGTCTAGATCGAACTTGAAACAAATAAGCGTCGCAATTACCGCCATTTTTTGCACTGCTGAGCTGCGACAGCCTCATTACCATTGATAATATAAAAAAGTTCCATGTCACAGTTACTACGCGACCTACCAAACCTAGGCGAAAAGAACAAAGAACAGCCACTCTGCCGTCCATACAGTATAAAGGCTCGCGCGCTGCTCCACGCACATTTGTTACGTATGCGTTTGCCACAAGACACCTTGGAGGTTGACCGCCGATACGTAGTGTCCAGATGTCCAGATCTTATTGTGGAAATGGTCAACTGTGTAAACCAGCTTATTGCTTTGGCTTATGCGAGACGGAGTAAGTAAATTTAAATTGTATTCGCCTATAATTTGTAATTGATATTATTATGAAGGTGGGAATTATAAATAAATTTTATTTTCACTGCTAATGAATTTATTTTGCTATATCATGTATATGTTATAATGTAACGAATTTGTATAAGCGAATATTCACATATTTTTGTACATTTGTATTCACAAAGTTTGTACAACTGTTTTGCTTATATGAATATCAGAAAACATACAATTCGAAAATAATATTGGGTTAATAAAAAAAATCCATTGCTGTCTTATTTATTTTATAATTAGATAAAGTAACACTGTTGAAGAATATTTATAGGATAAATATGCATGGAATTAATGTCTGTTGGATGTCATGCAGGATAGCTGCCAGCTAATGTAATAATTAATTATACCATTGACTTTGAAAAGAGCAACTGTTGAGTTTCTTGCCGGCTCTTCTCAGCAGACCTGCCTACCGAACCGGTGGTAGCTTTTTGTTTGTATGGTCACTCGACGATTCAAAAGTGCTTACATAGTCTATTTGAATAAAGAATATTTTGAATTTGAATTTTAACCTATTAATCACATTATCAGCCTTTACTTTTTCATTTTGGCACTATTTATTTTTAAAATGCTTTATGCTGTATCCACACACAGCAGGATAGGCAGAGGAAACCTAGTGTTAAGACACTGCATTCCCCACTTTCTGCCGAATTCTGAGGGCATTACGTATTGAGTGGCAAAACTTAATGGCACGCTTTTGCCTTGGCACCAGACCAAAGAAATGAAAATATAAATGTAAATAAATATTTCATCTCCTCCGGTGGGGCTCGAACCTACAACCGTCGCGTGGCAGTCACACCCTTGTGCCGCTGCGCCAAAACGACCTCTAATTTTTACTTTGCGCCATAAATCTTAAGACTGAACTGATTTATAACATCTATATCATTTTTCTACAAAATAACATTGTTACGTTACCAATTTTTATTATATAGATTAAATGTCTTTAAGAAAGGTCAATTTAATAAATTTTAGAAATATATATGCGTTTATTTTTTAATCATGAGATATATATTTGTCATTTCAGTACCACGTCTACCTACAATTGGAACAATAGAAAATTGCATGAAACTATCGCCTATGATAGTCCAAGGTTTATGGGACAAGAAATCGCCACTTCTCCAACTGCCCTACATAACAGATGATCATCTAAAATATTTTGTTAATCGTAAAAAACCGATTAAGTCACTTTTGCAACTAGCTCAGTTGTCAGGTGACGAGAGGCGACAGGTAATGCGATTCTTGAATGACAAACAGTATGATGACGTCATGAAAGTGCTAGGCAATATGCCATACATACATTTCCAAGTAAATACTGAAGGTATTACAAGTTTTTAATACAATTTGTAAATTTATTCCATTTTCTGTAAATTTTTATTTGATCTACTTTCTTACGTTAAATGCTTTAAAATAATTGTGTTGTTTTTAGATTTCATGAAACAACTATGTTCTATTTAGTATGTTTGATTTTCAGTAATTGACGATGAGAACTCTACAGTAGTGACCGCTGGTGCCATCGTGACAGTGACAGTGTTCCTGCGAAGAACAAATATGAAAGAACTCTTTGGTGATACCAGTGTTAAAGAGAAAAATGTTATGAAGTAAGTTCCTATTTAGTATATGAGTAAATAATAAAAAGATTAAATGTGAGGCTTGTGGGTCACTCAGGGGGAATCAAATATAAACAATAATTTTTTTTAAATATTTTTTCTCGCTCTGGTAACAATCGAGAAATCGGCGGAAAATGAGGAACGAAAGTATCCTACTGCAGACAGTGTCTTAAAACTAGGTTCACAGGAATTATTATTGTTAAGGAATAAGAAGAAACAAGAATATGCTTGTACATCGTAGGTAGTACAATTATTAATATAAAACTTAATTAACATGTAAAAAAACAAGTGTTCCACACTATTCGCCAAAATCTTAAGGCAAGTTAAAGGAGCAAGAAAATGGAAAAAAATCTGTACTATAATAAAATGTATTAAATAATTAGTTTTGCCTAGTGTGAATCGAATCCACAACCGTCGCGTTTATAGTTACATGCTTATGCTCCTGTACCATGACAATCTCAGTAACTTTAATTTCTCCTATAGGGATGATGATGAAATCAATGAAAATGGTGAAAAAGTAGAAAATGACAAAAATGACAAGAATGAAAAGAAGGATGCCAACAAAAGACCAGTGTGGATGAAACAGAAAAAGCATGCTCCAGCTAAGAAAAGTAAGAAACCGGCTCAAAAGCAGGTGAAGGTTGTTCCTGCACCCACCCCTGTTGTCAATGACATCAAACCCAAGGAAAAAGAACCAAAGAAGAAGGATGAAGAAGGTAGTTTAGCACTTTTTTCTTTTTTTTAGTATGGTAGTCAGAGGGAACCTAGTGTTACGACACTCTTAACCCCACGCACCTCCTTATTTTCGAGGCATTGAGTGTTGAGTCTTATCAGATACGTCTTAAGTGGAGGTTGAACCCAGAACCCAGTGTCTATAGTTAGATGTTATGTGAAGATATCTATTTGGTAAAGGAAGACGAGATATCTAATTGGAGAGGAAGAAGTTTTGTGAAGTTATCTATTTGGAAAAGAAAGAGGAGAGACCTATTTGAAGAGAAAGGAGAAGTTATGGGAAATTATCTAATTGGTAAAGAAAAATGAAAACATAAGTCACATAATCCACAAGGTTTTTTCTTCCTTTATTATTTTTTTACAACTTAAAATTTTTATTCTATAATTTAATTCCATTTTCAATGGTTTATATAAGTATTTATACATTTACAATATTAAATAAATATAAATTTTGTTGCAAATGTTTAAGATTTTCGACGTTTGATGAGAACATATGACTTAAGTGCTCAGATGGTTTCCAAGCGGCGCGGGTTCAAATCCTGCTACATTTAAAAACAAATTATTTTCTTTCCTTAGTGTGGATTCTAAGTATGGACAAAAATTTCAAAATAAATTATATTAGTAGTCTATTTAACAAACATCATTTTAATTTACAATGATAATTTTATTGATTATTTTGTTTAAACTAACACTTTTTCTTTTTGGTAAAATCTCTTTTGTTTTAATTGTATTAGGCTTTTATAGAGCAGTTAAAATTGTTGTAGCTGAGTCGCATGAGAACGGCGGTCTTAAATTAAATGTGTCGAAGACCGAGTACATAGCCTGGAGGAGCCTGGACTCGAGCCCTATTCTGATAGGTCCTGGACCAGCCGTTAAGTCGGAAAAATTCAGGTACCTTGGATCTGTTATGCACGAGTCTGGAGGCATCGATCACGACGTCTATAGCCAGATATGCGCTGCTTGGGCTAAATTTCGGGAGGTCACTGGTGTGATCTACGGTTGCTGGATACCGCCCAAATTCAAGGGCCTAATATACAAGAGCACCATCCGACCGGTTCTTTTATACGACAGCGAATGTCGGACAGCCCTATCTCGGCAGACTCAGGAGCTTCACGTCACAGAAATGAAAATGCTCAGGTGGATGTGCGGCGTAACGCGGTCTGATCGCATACTCAACACATTCATTTGAGGTTCTTGAAGTCCGTGACTTTACAGTGACGCGCCGGCCTAAGAACTATGTCAGATGCAAATGCCTTGCTATGTCAGTCCCTGGAGTGAGACCTCTCGGACGCCCAAGGAAGCGCTGGTTAGATGTCGTGATGCAGGACATGAGAGCCAATGGTCTAACTACCGAGGATGCTAAAGACCGTGCAAAGTGGAGAAGGTTGAGCAGGAAGGCAGACCCTGGCAAAAGCCGGGATTAGTAAAGAAAGAAGGAGAGTAGTTAAAATTATGGTTTCATTTAAAAATGGTGCTGACAAAACACTCTTTATAAATGGATTTGTTTTCTATTTATGTTAAATACTTAAAACAAGAATACTATTATATAAACACAACAAACAGGTCAAGGTGATGAATCCGAGGACGAGAAATCGGATTCCAGTACATACAGTTCAGAGTCGGGCGATGAGTCCCGCGACAAGTCGGGCGACGCGCCCGATGCCGACGCTGACGCCGACGACGACGATGACGACCAGTGGGACAAGTTCCAGAAACGTCTGCAGAAACGCGAGCGCTTGGAGGGAAGATCGAAGAGTTCGCATCCTGTGCACTGCCCTTATTTCCCACTGGTTTGTGATTTTTTTGAGTTTGGTATTTTGCAAAAATATGTGTTTAATTAAGAGAAGCGCATTTTTTCTTTCAAAGGATCAGTAAGAAATTAAGTAATTTATATATATATATATATATATATATATATATATATATATATATATATATATATATATAATATGCTATCATTACATAGTATTGAAATGGTAGTTTTTTGTCATATATTTAATATATTCTTGGACCAATTAGAAATTTAGTTAGTTTGCGTATATCACCAGTCATCAATGTGACTTAACAGAATAAAGGAGTGACGTTTTGTTAGCCTATTTTTGCCCGGCTACCAAGTAAACAACCTGACCATATAAAACGAGTGGTATTATTGTAATTATTTCATTACATTTACAAGAAGAGATAAAATAAAGCCCATGCAAGGTTGCTAGAACTCTTGTAAACCTGTAATCTATATGGCAGGAGAAACAGGAGTACTGGTGGTGCTACATATGCGACCGCAAGTCCAACACGCTGCTGACGACGCCAGCGCACGTGACGGCGCTGGTGCACGCGCACGAGCTGCAGTTGCGCTTCACGGCGCCGCGCTGGCCCGGCCTCTATACCTTCACCTGCTGCTTGCGCTCTGGTCTGTATGATGTCTGCTTCTCAGTGTATTTGTGTACGCTAATCTCAGAAACGGCTTAACCAATATAAAGGCAGTTTTCACTATTGTATTTTGGCAATTTATCTTGACATTTACTGTTTGTATTTTGAATTGGTTCATAAAATTTAAAAAAAGTTAAGGCTATACAAAGTATTTTGTTTAACAATATTGCTCCAAAATAACTGTAGATCAAGCAGGCGTGTATTGGCAAATTTAAACTACGTTAATAATATATGTCATCCATCGTTTATAATTAAAGCATAAATATTTTTTTATGATATTTTATTAAACACATTTTTAACGATTCTGTTTTCCGGTACTATTGATTTATTTGATTTTATTACTTACTCCACTTATTTTGCAGTAGTACATTTTATATAATAAAATGTATAGGTTTCGTACTCAGAAAATAGAAATCCTAGTTATAAGATTACTTTGTTGTCCGTCCGTCTGTCTGTTTGTTCATACATGCGACCGTTTACTCTCCATCTGTAAACATTGTTTTTAAGTCAACACAATCAAAAGATACGGGAATTTATGCTCCGTTTTTGTATGAAAATCGCCGCGTTATTAAAGCCCAAACCAGTAAAAGATTTTGGTTTTACGAAGTAATTTAAAATACGTACTATTTAATCGGTCTTAACAGATTCTTACATAAAACTGGAGCAAGAGCAGGAGATGAAGCTGGACGTGAAGGGCGCGGCGGCGGTGCCCGCGGACCACCCGCAATGGGACCTCAGCGAGTCCGACTCGGAGAACAACGACGAGGTATTCAATTATTATAACTCGACGGCAACTTTATAAGGTATCGGAAGTATGCGCGGACCCCCAGCGAGCCCCCACATAACACTAAAGTACAGTAGAGGCCGACGCTAAGTGGCATTTACTGCATCAGTGTATATATGACACAAAATGACTTCGAACTACGCATAACGAATCTTATGTACGAGACTGTACATTAGGGTGGGCCGATTGGGTCGATTTTTTTATGAATTCGGTGCTTTTCTAATTTTAAAAAATATTTAAATTGTAAAGTTAATATTATGTTAAACAAATAAATCAATTCTTTTTTTATCAGCTGCGCTGCGCCGCAGCTGCCCTCTTTGTTTTTTATTATTAGAAAAAGTAAATCAAAATCATAATCACATTATCACCCTTTATTTTCATTTATAACCTATAATTTATAATGAAACAATAAAGTTTAGACTTGTAGAAGTATTAAACTGTTGCAAATTATTGTATTAAACAACAATTATCTTCATTTGATCCTATAGATAAAAAATTCTCGCGCGACTAGAATGCCGCCGATTCAAAGACAGATAAATAGCAAATAAAAAGGACTGAATATTCACATTAGCATTCACGAGTGTCCAATAACTGTATCTATTACGATTACATTATCTACATTTTAGTATTTCCGTGTTCGTAATTCTATACGTAATTCGGTAACAATACTTTAACACGGAAACAAAACATTGCCTTACACCATCCAGGATTCAAGATATTTTAGATGCCTAAGTAAATTTTTCTTTCCAGGGCGCTAGTGAGAGCGAGTTCGCGACAGACGACGAGGTGGAGGAGGAGTAGTTTAAATATTAACTTATTTTTATAGAGTTTTTATTGAGGTGTATGTATTATGTATGAATTGAGAGCGGTGAATATAGTAACTTTTATATTCAATTTATTTGTGTCATTTTACCCTGTCTTCGTCCATTACTTCGAAATTAATCATATTAGTATGCGTGGTATAATTAAATATCGTTATATTTAACAGAAAAATAATTTGGTGTTATTTTCTTTATGTATAGAAATGCCTACATACTAGTACCTAGTAATTAGTTACCTTTAACAAATAAATTTATTAAAATAAATTTTGCTCTATCGGAAGAAGAAAAAAATAATAATATGTACCCTTCTGTATGTTAGCATTGTAGGAAGTACATATGCCAAAGAATTTTTTATTCTCATCACGTTGACCAACTTTTCCTAAGATGCTTTTAGTTTTCTGATAGATTACACGTCGTGAGGCGTCGTGGTGCGAGGTACAAGGCTTGTACTGTGTATACATATAAGGAGGATTT
>DWGR01001643.1:0-15510 GCA_018247715.1 Heliconius burneyi | reverse complement strand
CGCGACCAAAGTGTGACTGCGAATGCGACTGGTTGTGGGTTCGACTCGAGGAGATGGAATATTTATTTACATTTATATTTCCATTACTTTGCTCTGGTATGGAGGCAAAGGCCGGCGTTGAGTTCCACCACTCGAAACGCAATGCCTCCAGAATTTGGCGGAAAGTGGGAAACGGAATGTCTTAACACTATGTTCTCTCTGCCTATCCCGCTGTGTGCGGGATACAGCGTGAACCTGATTCAATTTCAAAATCATTTTTAAATATTTTTTTAGCTCCACGCTATATCCCGCATTTAGTACGGTAGGCAGGAAAAAAGACCCTACTTTTAATTTTGAAGGCATTGCGTGTTGAGCGGCGGTATTTAACTAGAGCTAGATGAAAATATTGAATAATTTAGTCCCTCAAGTGGGAATCAAGCCCACAACATGTCGCGTTTACAGTTATACTTTTGTGCCTCTACGACACGACTGGGCAAAGTTTGGCCAAATGACTTAAATAGGAGACTTTCTTTATTAAATACATGCATTAGAAACCATCCCACCGACACTTCTTTATAGGTTTTTTCATAACAATCACCAAGAAACCATTACCTATGAGAAATAATTTTATTATGTTTGCGGAACGGAGTCATCGACTTGTTGCTGGCCAGGTTCACTTGCGAACCCTTTCTTCTATACGTTATTTGTACGCCCGTTATCGTTCCGTACGATTGATTTTTATCATGTTCCATAATATAACAATAAATTACCCTTTATTTGTTATTATATTATTTATTTTTAGCTTAACGCTGTATGCATGGTAGTCAGAGGACACATAGGAACCTAGTGTTTAGACACTCCGTCCGTATGTACCTATAGTTGTTTGTTTTATATAAAAACATTGGAAACACTAAAAAGTCAAATGGAGATTTCGAGTTATGTTCAGATGACTTAAATAATTACAAAGAAGCTATAAAATCTTCTAGTCTTCACGCTGGAGCAAACACGTGTGACTGCGAGCACGACAGGGTGGACTCGAATTCCACTCGAGGAAATTATATAACATTTTTATTTAATTTCTTCCCCATCACTCAACACGCAATGCCTTCAGAGTGCCTTCTGGAGTGGAGTGCCTTAATATTGGGCTTAATCTGCCCACCCTGTTATATGTGCTATATAGCGGGATAAAGCGTGAAGATGAAGAAAAGAACATATATTTTTAACTAACATCTTTAATATTCCTATTACTAAGCAGTGAGCACACGTTCGACAGGTTTCTTGATTGGTTTAATATCAAGTTTTACTTGATACGGAACCAAACACTAAAGCCTCGAGCTTTCCTATAATGAACGTTAATTACAGTTGGTGTGAACACACACGCGCTACCTTATTTATTAATATTTTATAAATTCTTCTATTACGGTATAACATTTTTTTTTTCAAAGTAAAAATATATTTTTAAATATTTAAAAAGAACCACTAGCTAAGAGCTTGGAAAAATAATTATTATTGATTCCCCCGAATGGGGAGCGAACCAGCAACTATCACATTTACGCTCAGACGCTGTACCAGTGTGTCATGAGGGCTTCTGATTGTTTTAACATAAATATTACGCATAGCATAGCAAAGCATTGGTTGTGTATTTAATTTGTACTGAAAATAATGTTTATATATTAATACATTTTTTTAGCTTTACGTTGTGTCCTGCACACAGCTGGGTAGGCAGAAGGAACCTGGGAACATATTATTAAGACACTCCGTTCCCATTAAGACACTTCCGTTCACTTTATTAGCGTTTATTAGCGTTCACGTTTCGTCAACGGTTGAGTAGCGAAACTCAATGCCACGCTTTACCTCATTACTAGAACTAGAAAATGAAAAATTATATTCCTCCGAGTGGGCATCGAAGCCACGACCGTTGCGTTCACAGTCACATCCTTGTGTCCCTGGGCCACGATGGTCTCAATTTAAATATTAAAACAAATTATTTAGATTTCCATATATTAGTGAATATTATCCGCGATGACGGCTTATGCCCTAGCTTTAGCACACATAATATCTATTTATTAACCTATTTCTGTTATTCTCAAGAAATATGCGACTAACACAAACAAAGTAATATGTTACATAAAAAAAACAGCTTCACGCTTTATCCCGCACACGGGAGGGTAGACAGAGGGGACATAATATTAAAAAACTCCTTTCCCCGCTTTCTGCCGTATTCTGAAGGCATTGCGTGTTGAGTGGCAGAACTCAACGCCGCGCTTTGCCTCGATACCAGAGCAAAGATATAGAAATATAAACGTTAGTAAATATTTCACTTCCTCGAGTGGGAATCGAACCCACAACCGTTGCGTTACAGTCACACCTCGTGCCACTGCGCCACGCCGGCCTTAAACATATTTAAAAATGTATTATCATACTAATATTATAAATATAAAGATATTAAAGCTTTAACACCAAAACTACTCATAGTTTTAGAGGTATTAAAAAGGACAAAGGAAACTTTTTATTAAAATATATTATCTTTGGCTATAATATATAAATAAGTTTAAGCGAGCGAAGCCGCGTTTGGGTGTCTAGTATTCTAGTAGATATATAAAAACACGAATGCTGCTTCAAGCTTCCATGATTTGGCGGGTGCAGCCGTGAGTTTTTTAGTATATAAATCCATATGTTATCACCACGACTTCCTACGGTAATTATTATTAGCCTATTAAACACTTGTTAGTGATCTCAATATCCTAATCTTATAAAATTATGATAATTAAATTTTAATTAATTATCTCTCATAAATTTTTTATATGTAAAGAGGCCGTTGTTGACGATAAAGATAACAGATTAAAGAAAACTGGTACCATTTTATTTATGTATCTTACTTGCCTGGTTGGATAATATTAATTATGAGGATGTTTACTTTTTATTGACGGTAAATCCCCTAAGCTCTTAGATTTTACAGAAAATAATTAAAAATACTAAAATAATTAAATAAACTCAAATAATAGAGACCAGTCGTGGCGTAGCACAAAATGTGACTGTTAACGCGACTGGCTGTAGGTTCTATCTCCACTCGAGGAAGTAAAACATTTATTTCAATTTATATTTCTATTTCTAGGCTCTGGTGTAGAGGCAAAGCGCGGCGTTGAGTTTCGCCATTTAACAAGCAATGTCTTCAAAATGCAAAGCGGGGAACGGAGTGCCTTAACTCTAGGATCCGAGTGCATGAATGTGCAAGATACAGTATGATGCTGAAAAATAAAATTAACTTAAGATATTCGTTTTGTTTAATATAGGCGTAGCGCCCAAAAAGCAAATAGTTCGTAATATAAAATAATAAATATTCCTGCATAGAGACCCGTCACAACGCGAACACACAAAGTGTTTGTGAAAGAGTGAAAAATGTTATCAGCTACTAAAGAAAGCTAATTTTCTACGCTATTATTACAAACAACCTGTAATTGGCTTAAATAATTCTGTTATTCTGCAAAAAGCTTAATTTGTAGGAAACTGCGAACTTTCTCGCTTGCGGCGTGACCACTTCTCGAATGATTCGTTTAAATATTAAATTTTGTTTTGAAAGTCTGTATTTGTCTAGCATTCATTAAATTACCATCATGCGTGTATTCTGCATAGACCAGGGTAGACAGAGGGAACCTACTGTTAAGACACTTCGTTCCCCACTTTCCGCCGAATATTTCGAGACATTGTGTGTTGAGTGATTGATACCTATATATTGATATCTATTATGGCGGCCAGTCGTGGCGCAGTAAAGCTGGCAATTGTAAACGCGACAGATTATGGGTTCGATTCTCATTGGTTCTTAAAATGATAATATTCTAAAAATAATTCAGATGACAAAATAAATAATTTTGAAGCACAAACGCTAAAAGCTGCTAGCAATTCGCTATTTCGTAATATAATACATAAAATAAATTGCAACATTAAAAAAAGGAGACATCATCGTGGTGCCGTATCTAGACATGTGGTGTGAATTCATTTTCTGCTCCGAGAAATAATAAAATTATTTAGGTAAAATAGGCAAAAAACTGGGCGCTTTCCCCAGTTGCGGCTTCATGTCGCGTCTGGCTTGCTTAGTATAGGTGAAATCCCAGGCCGCTCGACGGACGCAAGCCGAGGTTCGAGTCCCGTAGGGGGCGCCCTACAGTCGTCGACTTCCTCACAGGCAGCTACTTAGTGCTTGCATTTCTTCAGGGACTGAGTACCCTCTTCCCTACCCAACCAGTGTCGCTGTAAAAGCCAATAGGGCTAACAGCATTAACCGTATGTTCGAAAAAAAAACTGGGCGTTGAGTTCCGCCACGAACATCTCAAATCAATTCCGTGTATCGAATCAATAGGATATGAGACGAAGCAACAGTAAGAATAAAGTATGGATAATTTTATTAATTAAAAATATATAGGTACGTATTGATGACTGAGAATGATTTAAACGAATTTTTAACTTTCGCAAAGCTATTATAGTCATTAGAAAAAAACTACCAAGGTGAATTGCCATCTCAGAAACTTTTAAGATTTAATGACAGTCGTATGTGGAATATTCTTTTTATATTACTGTGGTTATATTGGAAGATATGTAATGAAAGTTTGATCACAAATGAAAAAAGTTATGAATAAATAAATGAGTCAGCTTCACGCTGTATGCCGCGCACAGCATGGTAGATAGATAACCTAGAGTTAAGGCACTCCGTTCCCCAGTTTCCGCCCAGTTCTGGTATCACATTTTGAGTGGCGGAACTCAACGCTTTGCATCGACAACAGAGCGAAGAAATAAAAATATAAATTTAAATAAATATTTCGCTTCCCTGATCGAACCCCCAACCGCCGCGTTACAATCACACCCATGTGCCGCTGCGCCAAAACGGCCTTTAAAATGTTATGAAATTAAATAAATTTGCATATACGAGTATGCATGCAGGTTCGAGTACTATAGTTTTGAAATTTTAATATACTCGTAGTTCTCTCTGCATACCTAGCTAAATGTGGACATAGTGCATAAAGAATGATTTTAAGTAAATAATTTATAAATGCTGCCGTGGCTTAGTGGACAAGATTATGACTGTACAAGCGACGGTTGCGGGTTCGGTTCCCACTCGGGGGAATGAATTATTATTTATTAAGGCTGGGGAAAGGCCTTTCTACATTTATTCATTCTAGTTTATTTGGTGCTATTGAGCACCAGTCAGGCTTGTAATGGTCCAGCTCGTCACGCCATCTCTGTTTTGGCCTGGCAATTCTCCTTTTTTCGGAATCCAGCTGGTAGAAGATTTCGCCCGAGACTCTTCAGGCATGCGGCAGACATGTCCGGCCCAGTCCCATTTCCGCGTATCATGTTTGAATGTAGAGGGATAGACCTTTAACCTACTATATATATTAATTCTAGGATCGTTTATAGTCTATTGAAAATTATTCGTAAGTCATGTTTTACCTATATCAGTTTGTCTTGTAAGAAACATCCATCCACTTATAACCACTTTGATATAAATAATAATTGGTATCTTAGACCGCAAAGCAAACAGCTCGTCAGTCAAAACATTCTAAGCTTTTTGCTCTGTCATATAAATTTTCACAATCATCAAACACAATTTACCAGATATATTATCTTGTAGTACAAACTAAAGTTTAATTTTAAAGTAGAGTTCATGGATTTTTTTCATTTCATTATTTTTTCAGCTTCACGCTTTATTCCATGGAGCAGGGTAGGCAGAGGGAGCCTAGTGCTAAAACTCTCCGCTCCCCACTTTCTAACGAATTCTAGAGGCATCGCGTATCGATTGGCAGAACTCAACGTCGCAATTTCTCTATTTAATAATAAAATATTTAGATTTTTCGTAATAAATATAAATGCCATTTCATTTCAACGTTTCGTAAGTTATCAATTTTCTGATTTAAATTTTTAATATAAAATTTTCATTTCCTCGCTTTGGTCCCCCTCTGTACAGGAGACATAGGTGTCTTAATGGGAACGAATTGTCTTAACACTATCGTCCCAGTGTATCTCTGCCTATCCTGCTATGTGCATAAAGCTAAATAAATGCTAGTTTTAAAGTTTCTGACAACGCGCCTCTAAGATATCGTGTAATCATCGCCAATCGCTTCATTAAATAAGGCCCTATCAATAACAAACTATAAAAAAACGCAGCAAATTGCCCAATTTAAATCATAATTTGTGTTGTAAAATAAAAAGTAAGATTAACGCATAAACAAAATTTTACATATAAATAAATGATATATGCAGAGCTTCACGCTATATCAGGGCAGGCAGCGGGAACCTAATGTTAAGCCCGAAATTCCACCGAATTCTCGAGAATTCGCCTTACGTATTAATTGGCGGAACTTAATACCTCGCTTTGCCTCAACACTTAAGCGAGAAAATATTTAACTTGCTAGAGTCAGAATCGAACCCACATCCTGTCGCGCTTACAGTCACACTTTGCGCTCCTGTACCACAACTAGCCTCACATACAATATATTGCCATATTAAATAACTTGACGATGCGTAAAAATTTACAAATATTTTTGTAACGAAGATACTCGATTGGTAATGAAACATTAAATCATTGCTTTCACTGTCTTTCGTAACATATTCTGCGGTCCACTTGGTACTGTCGGATGTTATTAATAACTGAGGTCACTCCTTTTTTTTAGTTTTACCAGGCTACACAGCGGGAACCTAGGAAACCCCCATTTGTGTTCCCCTAGGGAACACCCACACTGTGTCTTGATTGGCGGAGGTGTGTTGAGTGGCGGAGGCCCATAAGTTTTAGCCCGAAATTTAAATTTCCACCAACATGTCTCAGCTACCATGAGTAACGTGACAGTGGTCCCGCTTTTCGTAAATTATTACACGCACTTTGAGATATTTTTTAAATTATTTTTTTATATTAGCTTACTATCAATTCCAGAAACAAAAATCCCTAGTCATGTCTCCAAGACAAAACCTGACATCTGGTTCCATTGTAAGAAATGAGCCGTCAAAATATCTATCAATCGGTTAGTTAACTAGGTACTGGTCTGGATATCACTGTCTAGATTCTAGATATCCATATCTAGGCTGTGCAAAGATCTGAGACTGACTGAGTATGAATAGCCATTTGTATACAGCTCTCAGTTATCGAAACATGTTGGTATTATTTATTGACAGTAATTTTATTAGTGGGCCCGTTGACACGTCAACGTGTAACTTTATTAATACAAAAGTGTAGATAATTTCAAATATATGATTGTGTGTGTTATGCTTATTTTATTAATTAAATGTACCAAGTAACCGACCGTCCAAGACCGTCGTGGCGCATTGGCACAAGGGTGTGATTGTGCTGCAAAATCGACTGGTTGTGGGTTCGATTCCCATTCGAAGAAGTTAAATATTTTTTTACGTTTATATTCCAATTTTCTTCGCTCTGGTGTCGAAACAAAAGCGCGGCGTTGAGTTCTGCTACTCAACACGCAAAGCCTCCAGAACGCGGCAGAAAGTAGGGAACGGAGTGTCTTAACACTAGATTCCCTCCCACAATGAACAATAACAATATCTTATAATAAACTTGACTTAACTTGAAATAGACTGGCTCGGCTAGGAATGCATTTTCTTGGCGAATTCTTTAGAAAGCAGCAACAATTTATCTCGACCGCGGTGTCTCTGTCATTAGCGGATGCTCTGATAAGCAAGCAGGGCGGTGGATCGCGAGTTCGATCATTATGGTTATTTACCGAATATCGCGGTGTACCACTACTAATTTGGGTTTTGCTGGCAAATATACATTTACTGCATTATACTTTCATTGTCTACAGTCTGTGTAAAATATATAAATCTTAAAGATCTCTTTAATTTATAATAATACTACTTACTTTGAGGACAGCCGTGGCGTAAGGGCACAAAAGGTGACTGTAAGCATGACTGGTTGTGGGTTCGATTCTCACTCGAGGAAATGAAGTATTTATTTGAATTTATATTTTTATTTCGTCGCTCAGGTGTCGAGGCTAAGCGTGGCATTGAGTTCCGCCACACAACACGCAATGCCTCAAGAATTCGGCGGAAAGTGGGTAACGGAGTGTCTCAACGCTAGGTTCACTGTGCCTACCTTCTATATGCGTGAAACTGATTTTTTTTTTAATTATATTTAGTTAGAAAGTATCCACTTTAGTTTATGGCGGTGATGTAATCTCGTATTCGCTTCCTTGATTTTTTATTATATTGAAATAACATCAGTTACAAGATATATTTGCAGATGAATATATTAAAATAATCAATGTGTAATTTAAATATTTTAAAATGTATTTACGTACGTAACATAAGGTTGTTTAAATATATGTTGTGTAATGTTACATATTTTAGCACTAACAGTGCCGTATTTATAAATCGCTCTCAAGTCTGAGATCGATCTTGAGATGCCGTTTTCATTTATATTCTCAGACCTGAGGGACAGTAATTAATTTTCAGTTATGTAGTTAAGTGTTTCTGTCTTTTCAGAAGATAGGCTTGCAGGGATAGTAACCTATGATAACTCACATTTATTCTCCACTTGTTTTTCTGATCCATAGAGTGCAAAACCACTAATGTAAAGCTAAAGCTCGAAGGAAAATCTTAATATTATACCATATTTTTTTAAAGTATTTTACTGAATGTTTATATATTTTTGAAATAATTAAAAAAACATGTATGTAGATACTCTAACACAACGGATAAATAGGACTGGTATTATACGAAAAGTCTTTGCATACGTTTCTGATATTAATAAAATAACAATTTAAAACATTTATTCTATTAATTCTACTTGATAACAATGAAATGAAAAAAAACCAAAATGCCTTGAAACTTCATATTGATTAGTAGTAAATATGAACTACGAGAAATTAAATTATATTGAATGTTGTAAAGACTAACTTACTTCTTCTTCCTGGCATTAATCTCGGCTATTGCCAGGTTCTGCTTTCTGCTCAATTTACTCCACTTTGCACGGTCTTTACCGTCCTCGGTGGTGGTGATAGTAAGCGTTCTACAATTACATATTTTCTTACATACTCGCATGTACCAAGATCAATATACAATATCTTATAATCAGAAAGATGCAAAAAATACTTTAACATGAGTGATGTGTCCGTCGCATGCGTAAAGCACATCTTGAATATCTCAATAATGATATTACATTTCTCTTTTACCATTGAAAGTATAAGGACAGCCTAATTCCATAAAAACATGCAATGTAATTATTAATTTTCTCACTTTTATTGTATTAATAGGAACTTAAATAACGTATTATTGATAATAAGTTATAATTTTCTATTTTAGCTTCACGCTGTATCCCGCATGTACCAGGGTAGGGGGAATCTAGATTTAAGACACTCCGACTTGCCGTCGAAATGAGTTTAGTGGCGGAACTCACCGCCGCGCTTCGAATCATTAAGTATGTCATTTCTTCAAATAGGAATCGAAAACTTAATCCGTGGCGTCTACTGTCACCCGCTTGTGTACCCGCGCCACGACTGGCTTCCATTCAACTATATAGAAAGACCGTCGCGGCGCAGCGGCACAAGGGTGTGACTGTAACGCGACGGTTGTGGGTTCGATCCACGGTAGAGTTCTGCCACTCAACACTAACACATCTCGACAATTCGGCGGAAAGAGGGTAGCGGAGTGTCTTAACATTCGCCGTCCTCGGCCTACCTCGCTCCTTGAGAGAAACAAAAAATCTACTAGATTTGACTTCATTGGATGTAAATTATCTTAATTAATTAAAAATGATTTGTAACTAATAGGAGCGTCGGAGCGTAATTATGGCTGAAGTGTTAAAAATTAATTAAGATCTTGAACTTCAAATAGCCTTTGTGCTTCACATTAACGATTACAAGTACAGTTTACTTTTAAAATATTACCAAGCTATATGTACATACGTTTTAGTTTCACGCTGTATCCCGGACACAGCAGGGTAGGCAGGGGGAACCTAGTGTTAAGACACTCCGTTCTCCTCTTAGGTCCAAATTTTCGAGGCATTGCATGTTGAGTGACGAAATTCATCGCCGCTTTTTACCTTGGTGAAGGCACGGTGGTTGAGAGTTCGATTTCGACTCGGGAAGACCGCTTCACGCTGTATCCCGCACACAGCAGGGTAGATAGAAGGAATCTAGAGTTAAGACACTGCGTTCCCCACTTTCCGTCGAATTCTGGTATCACGTGTAGAGTGGCGGAACTTAACGCTTTGCTTAGACAACAGAGCGAAGAAACATTAATATAAATTTAAATATTTCACTTCTTCGAGTGGGGATCGAGCCCACATTCGTCGCGTTACAGTCACGCCCATGTGCCGCTGCGCCAAGACGGCCTAAAATTCTTTCTAATAGCAATCTAATAAAGATGTTGACAAAATTATAGAAAAGATAGATACGGTATGCGTGTAGTAAAAATTAACATAATATCAATATAATTAAAAAAAACCTTTCTAGGTCACCGAACTGTCCTTATAGCTTGACTCTGCTTAGAATTAAATGCTTAGAATTTTGCCAATCGTAAACTATATGATATATAGGTTTAATATAGGCCTCGATTAAAGAAAAAACATATCAACTCATGAATATAAATTAAATAATAATAAAAGTCTAATTCGTTATGGTGCTATTGAATGTTTGCAGTTTCAAGTGGATTAATCAAAAAAACTTTTACCAGGTAAATTGGTGGTTCGAGCGGCGCAGACTTCAGTCTTTATTTTTTGTGTAATAATGTTTTTTTTATATTATAATGTACGCTATCTTACCTGAATTAATATACATGGCTGCATGCGCGTGTGTTAGTGTGTGTGTATGTGTGTCTCCTTTGTATTAATATTGTATGTTTGTAGTAAACCTGCGGATAAAACATTTCTGCTTAGAAAAATTTGATGTTAGGATCATTGCCCGGCTAATATAGTATATATAGTAGGTTATATGTAAAGAGAAGTATAATGTAAACGGTTAAGTCACTCTCACCATTTCCATACTCTACATAATGCTTATAAGTAGGTACTCGTATTGCGTAAAATGGTGTGACTAATAGTAATGTTAATATTTTGTTAAGAAATTTCTAAACCTAGATAATTCACAGCTTTCAGCTTACGCCTGCATTCCGCGCATAGCAGGGTAGTCAGAGGGAACCTAGTGTTAAGACACTTCGTTCCCCACTTTCTGCCGAATTCTGAAAGCATTGCGTGTTGAGTGGCAGAACGCAACGCCGCGCTTTGTCTCTACGCCAGAGCGAAGAAATGGAAATATAAATGTAAATAAATATTTCACTTCCTCGAGTGGGGACCGAACACACAACCGTCGCGTTACAGTGACACCTGCGCCACGAAATAAATAAATAACATTGCTAAGCTATATATATATAGAATGGTCTCGTTAGGTACTAACCTAGCCAACTACTCTTTTCATTATTGACACACTAAGACTTTTTTGTCTGATGTATACAGCAAACACTTATTAGTAAAAAAACTGACAATCTTTCATAATTGCTTTTGCCAGAAACCAGTCTAATTTAAATATTTAAAACATAGTTGTTGGTACCATCACGATCTTTCAACTTTCTAACTTGAATTTCGTGATCGACCGATCGCTAGGATCCGTTTTCCATTTCAAGAAACCTAGAAATATTCAAGAGTCGTACAATTTAGGCCAATCATAATTTACTTTCAAAGTTAAAGTGTAAATATCTAGTATAGATATATCTTTAGATTAGGGTTTTTTTTATTAGATTTTATTTTTGTTTTCTTCAAAGGAAATGTAGTACTGGTATTTTTGTAATTACGTAAACTATTTATAAATAATAAATTGATGCAAAGGCAGTTGTGGCGCAGCGGCACAAGGGTGTGACTGTAGCGCGACGGTTGTGAGTTCGAGCTTCACTCGAGGAAGTTAAATATTTATTTACGTTTACATTTCCACTTCAGTGCTCTGGCGTCGAGGCAAAGCGCGGCGTTGAGTTCTGCTACTCAACACGCAATGCCTGTAGAATTCAGCAGAAAGTGGGGAACGGAGTGTCTTAACATGAGGTTCTCTCTGTATGTCCCGTGTGCGGGATACAGCGTGAAACTGATTTAATTTTTTTGACGCAAAAATCCTGTTAGGTATTATATTGTTGTTATATCAGCTTTGAAGAAAGCTTATAGATCCATAGCTCTACCTACATTAAAAGTTTAGTTACATCTCATCTCATCTACAAAGTTTGAAAGTAAAAAATATAAAGATTTATTTAATATAAAACAAAACTAAATTAAGTTATAAATCAAATACGAATACATCTTAATCCGGAAGTTGTACAAATGTAGCACGCGCGGTGCGTCTACAAGTTTTATTCGATACTTAATGGACGTTGTCGTAATCTATAATGATTATAATAATTTCAAACAGATCGTTTTCATTTTAACGACATATGTAATGTCACTTTTGAATTTCTTTTCAATAACTTAAAAGCTCTATTTCTGTAGTATTGCAGAATATTCTACAATTTAAAACAATTAGTTACAACTCAAAATATTTTTATTTACTTGAGGCCAGTCGTGGTGGAAGGGCACAAGTGTATTACTCTAAACGCGACTGATCGTGGGTTTCACCACTCGGGGAAATAAAATATTTAAGTTTATAATTTCTTAACTCTACTGTCGAGGCAAAGCGCGGCGTTGAGTTCCACCGAACACACACATCAACTTCAGAGTTCTTTGGGAAACGTGGGACGGAAGGATCTGCGTCTAACCTAGTGTACGGGATCAAGAGTGAAGCTATTTTTGTTACTATAATTAATACTGATTTTTATATAAGTACCGCGAATTAAAAACATAACTTCTTACATCGACGTTCTTCAAAGAGTTTTATTTTTTAACAGTAGTGCGGCATTGGTTTCATCACCCAACATGTATTAACTTTAAAATAGATGGAAATTGAAGATATTTTCAGTAAAGATCAGAGAAACTTACCAATTATTTAATCCATTCAAATCACGAAAAAATTAAAAACACAACACTTCCTATTTTTTGAAACGTTAAATGTTTTACATCTACAAATCTACGAGCTCAATGCTTATAATTTCAAAACATTTTTAACCGGCACTATAGAAAAAAAAATGTAAATAAATCAATAAAGAAAAAAATCGCGAACATAAGTTAGCGTGCGCGAAGTTTGATGCGCGTGCGCCGTTTGAAATGCAACGATCGCATGCCTTGCGCTTACTATAGTGTAGATTTACATGGCGTTACATATTAGATAGTTAGTATTATGGTATTTCATGAAAGTTACATCTGTTATTAATGATGATGGGGATATAACGGTGACGTCGCCATTACACTGTTGCGATTTGATACGATCGGCCTCGATGTGAACAATGAAATAATGTAACAACCGTGGTTCAGGAGTTGGATGTTTTTTAATTTAATATTTTTGTATAATCTGGTTTATATGATATTTATTTTTAAATCATCTTTTAGTATAAACAATAAGTAAATTAGGTTTTTGATCTTTCTTAATTTAGGGCCCATACGAGGTATATGAGCTTACGCGCGGGTAGTCCGTTATTCTGAAATCTCGAAACTGATTAGAGCGCTAAGAACAAATGCATATGCAAAATCTTGTATGTGTATTTTTTTTAATTTTTAACAGCACACTGTATACTATATTATACCTTTTTTTACTTCAAACTTAATAAAAACCTAGACAGGAAGAAACAGGCAAACAATTTATTGTTATAATTCATTTATATTTTTATTAAAAAAATGAATATAAAAATAAAACACATAAGTACATACATATTGAATAAAAATGGAATTTTATTTTTTTAATATTACGTTTATTATCTATTATTTATTAACATACTAATCTATATGAGATATATCGTCCAGCTGTTTCCGATGATCTTATAATTTTCACCACCTGAAACATAGAAATAAAAAATTTGTATCAAAACATTTAAAATTAAATGAAATAACGGGGCACACAGAAGGGTAGGGAAACCAGTGTTAAAATCCTCCGTTTCCGACCTTTCGCCGAATTTTTCGAGGCACTGCGTGTTGACTTGCCGAATTCAACGGGCTTTTGCCTTGATGCCAGAATGAAGAAATTTAAATATTAATAAATTATAGTTCATTCCTTCAAGTGGGGATCGAACCCACAACCGTCGCGTTACAGTCACATCCTTGTGCCGCTGCGCCACGACGTTCTCATAAAACAAGGATTTTTAATAATATTCAACAGGTTAACAAAAGGTATAAAATTCTAAAAATATAAAGTAGAAAATGTTTTTTAAGAAGATAATATTTTTTAGTTTCATGTTATATCTTGCACATAACAGGCAGTAGGCAGAGGGAACATGGGAACCTAATGCAAAGATACTTTATTCCCATTAAGACACGATTCACGATTTTGTTAAGTAGAATTCATTTACACGAAATATCTCGAAAATTGGGCTGTAGGTTTAAGATTACTAGCTTAAAATAAACAATGATATACCTGTCCTCTCTTAAGTCCAAAATACCTCGCCACTGGATCTCCTGCTTGTATTCTCATCAACATGTTTTCTTTAAGTTTACTGTTATATTGGTTAAGAAACCATTTAAAAATATATTTTTTTATCAAATTATTTCTTAAGGATGTGTTAAGAAATTTAAGATTGTTGTTGTATAAAAAAATCTATGCTATCTGCATATGTAGAGCAAGTATGATTTAATAAAATCTTTATTTATAATTATAAAACAATATTATATTAGTAAAACTTTTAAAATGGAAATGAAAATATTGACTATTTCATTTCTTCGAGCGGGAATCGATCTCGCAACCTGTCGCGTTTACAGTCACACGCATGTACTCTTGCACTATGAGCGGCCTCTTAAGTTAAAAATCTTATATGTTAAACTAAAATCATCAAGTAGAGTATAATTTTAGTAGCACAATTAGGCCTACATATAATTTTGTCATAAAAGGATACTATCTTGCTAATAACTCTTGTTTCTCATCAGGTGTCAGTACAATGTGTTCTGGAACTAACTCATGTTCAGTTATGTTAATTAGCAACTCTGATTCCAAAAACTGTTCCAAAATGTATTTCGGTGCCATATCCACTAAGGACTGTTTTGCTGATGGTGTCATACCTGAAATAAACAAGTAAGATATTATGTAAATTTCAAAGTGAATAGTCTTTATATAGATTTAAATCACACAATATTTATGTATTACATTATAGCAATCAACTTGAGACATTCCATTCATTTCCTTTATATAGTTAAAACAAAAAAGATTAAGTTTATCAACTTTTACAAACATTTCAATGACTGTTGCAAAGTAACAGATTATGTAGTTAGGTAAAATTCTTTTTTTAATAATCCAAATTTTATTTGTGTATTTAACACTGGGTGTTAAAAAAATACATAGTATATTTAAGTTTATATTAATTTCATTATCACATAACACATTATAATCTTTACCTGCTTGAACAACAACAATGGCTCTATGAATATTTTCTTCTTGCATTCTTGTACAATATGTTTTAATTGTCTTAATTCCAATT
>DWGR01001642.1:0-15511 GCA_018247715.1 Heliconius burneyi | reverse complement strand
ACATTCTATGGATTATTCACAACATAATTTACGCTAAGCCCTTTGAAGTTACTAGTTCTAATGTAATATGGACAGGATAGGATTTCTTGACATAATATATTTAGATGTAGCAAAATTTTAATTTAATACAGTTTAAAAATAAAAAAATAAATCAGCTTCACGTTGTATCCCGCACACAGCAGGGTAGGCAGAGGGAACCTAATGTTAAGACACTCCGTTCCCCACTTCCTGCCGAATTTTGGAGACATTGCGTTATATAGTTTAGAGTAGATAAATCCGATTTATGTTATAGCGATTATAATATGTGAATTATATTTTACATATAATACATTATTTTAACTGTGTCACCATCGTGACGCAGCGCATAAGGGTGTGATTGTAACGCGACAGTTGTGGGTTCGATCGCCATTCGAAGAAGTGAAATATTTGTTTACGTTTATATTTCCATTTCTTCGCTCTGGTGTCGAGGCAAAGTGCGGCGTTGAGTTCTGCCACTGATCATGCAATACCTCCAGAACTCAGCAGAAAGTGGGGAACGGAGTGTTTTAACACTAGGTTCTCTCTGCCTATCCTGAAGCGTGGGGGAAACGACGTGAAGCTGATTTTATTTTAATTTGATTTTTAATTTGAACTTAATACTTACTTTTTAGAAATATGATAACTTAAAATTTATAAAAATAACCTAAAAATAGGAACCATCTAAGCGGAAAAATACAGGTGAATGACCACCGTGATCGAATAAAAAATAATAAAATACGGCAACAAAAAGCCTTTTCGAGACCAAAATCGGTAATCTAATTTATAACGTATTTTAAGGTAAAAAGCTACGGCCAAATGCCTTGTGCATGACGAAGCTAATATCAAATTACAAGTTTTTTGCAAACTAATAGGTCAATCAAATAAAATTTATAAAAATTATCGTTGAGTCCTGCCAAACTTTTTCCATAAAAACAAACATAAATTTTCCAAACATGCTTTTTCCATAAAAAAAAAACAACACGCATTGTCTCGCAAATTAGGTGGAAAGTAGAGAGTACGGAGTGCCTTAATACTAGGTTCACTGACAAAGCTGAGAAAATAATAACAAGAAGAGAATATATCTACTAATTAGAAATTACTAATAAGAAAATAACTATATCTACTTATAAAAAATTAAAGGACCATTGTGGCTCAATGTCGCAGCATCTAGGTAAAAGACCGATCGCAGGTTCGATTTCGAATCGAGAGAATGATATCAAATCCAAAGTATATACATATATTTAAATTGTGCTCTCGGTTCTGGACGCAATGTCATTGAGTCCCGCCACTAATGTATACTTTGGGGCAAAATGCGGACAACGATGGGTCACAGACAGACTTGGTTCTTTCTGTTTGGTCTTCTATGTCGGGTAAAGCTGTAAAAATATTTAAAAAGATATTTATTAAAGAGCGCTACGTAAATTTGCTAAATTTGTTAAGAATATTATGTGAAATAATAAATACAGACAAATATAAGAAAAAATATATGTTAATAATAAAATTAATATTATGTAGATTTAGATCCAGTTGCATACCGAAGGTCGATGACACGAGATGCGCGAGAGTGAATGAACGTAATGTGTGATAGTGACATTGACACTACGATTGTCCACTATAAGTTATTTATGAGAAGCTAAGCTATATATGATATAGCTTGTATTTAAAAAAAACGGTAGAACTTAATGACATAGACAAGAAAAAAACATCCATTATTATTTCAAAAAAAAAAAAACAGATTTACGGTGTATTACACACAAAGTAGGGTAGGCAGAGGGAACCTATTGTTAAGATATTCAATTCCTCACATTCGGCTGAATTCTGGAGGCATTACGTGCTGAGTCGCAGATCTCAGCGCCGCGATTGTCTTGTTACCACAGCGAGGAAATTTAAATTACTCATCCCCAGAGTGAGAATTGAATCTAGAACCGTCGCGTTTACAATCATAAAAATTTTACGCAACAACAGCCCCGTATATTATTTATAGAAAACATGTTTTAATGGATTAAGGTCCTTATTATATCTTCGTATAGTAAGTAGGCCAGCATGTACCTACTCGCAGTACCTACTATGATTCAGCTCTTTATAAAGAATGCGGATAGTGCGCGGGAAGTTGATCGAAGTGGAACAAAAAACCAAATTTTTTGCTCATTTCAGTTTCAGCTGGGGCGACATCTGATCAATCTACTTTTATTTTCCTTTGTCATATGGATTCATCAATTTTTAATAAGTAGTTTTACAAGTAGCTTCGTTACGTTTGTAGGATGTGTTTAGATATATGTCGAAACGTATCTTTTGTTATCTTTTTGCATCACGCAGTGGTATAAAGTATATAGATGTTTTATTTCGTTTAAGTAATATCTTTGCTAGTATCTGTTATTTTCTTGTTTTAGTCGGATTGCGCGTTTCTAAAACTATATAAGAGCGTAAAACCAGCTTTTTTTTACATTATAAATAAAAATTATTTCAAATATAACCATCGTTCCTAGCTAAAATCGAACCCGCAACTATAAATCAACTACTTTGCCATCATCACATCAATAATACATTTATTTACTTTACTATATAATAATCTCTACGACCTCACTTTATAAGTACTTCCGTTTCCGAGTTATATGATTGCTAGAGTAAATAAAGAAAATTTCATAACAAAATATTAGAATTATTTTCCTTATATATATTTTTTCTGTATTTTATTTACTTATACTTTATTTGCACGTTATATTATATTTAGTCGACTTATTATGTTAGACATGAATCTTTAAATTGAATATCGAACATTTTGTGTAGCTTCACTCTGTGTGCTATATGGTGGGGCAGGCAGAGATCCTAGTCTAAGACATCCGCCACGCACCTCCCATATTTTAACAAATTTTTGTTTCAATTATTCATTAAAAAGTAATATCTAATAATCAAAACTATTTGGAATTACACTCAAGTGAATGCTACCACTGATTTTACTTATCAGAACGACAGATGGCGGGTCTTGAACAATATTAAGCCATGGATGTTTAATAAATTGTTTTCTTATATATTTGTGTACAGTATTTCTTCCCCCCCACCCTCCCCCCGTTTCGTGTTGAGTAGCAGAACTAGAATTTTGTTTTGTTTACCAGAAGTAGGAAATGAAAATATTTTATTAACAGTATTAGCTTGACCCATTTGATCGCATACAACATAGAGCCGTTTGAATCATTAGGGACCCAATGAGCTGCAGAAAGCTTGACACTTTGGCTTTGCGTAGAGATCATCGCATTATCATGGTGAGTGTTCTGAAGAACTATTTGACCCGTTATCCTTCCTAATTTCCTTCCACTCACTACGGAACTTTGTAATGGCCTAAACGTGGCAGTGTTTCCAGGTCAATATGACATGGGTACTTTCAAAAAGCGCGTCTATCTCCACCTTAAAGGCCGGCAACGCACCTGTAGCTCCTCTGGTGTTGCACGGGGTCGTGGGCCGCGGTGATCACTTACCATTAGGTGACCCGAACGCTCGATTGCCTTGTTCTTTTTCCATAAAAAAAACAGCTTCACGCTGTATCCCGCACACAGCAGGGTAGGCAGAGGAAACCTAGTGTTAAGACACTCCGTTCCCCAGTTTCCGCCGAATTGCAGGAGTCATTGCGTATTGAGTGGCAGAACTCAACGTCGCGCATTCCCTCGACACCAGAGCAAAGAAATGGAAATCAATAAAAAATATAAACGTAAATAAATATTTCACTACCTCGAGTGGGGATCGAACCCACAACTGTCGCGTTATAGTCACACTCTTTTGCTATTGCGTCACGACGGCTTAATTTTATTAACCTAAGTGGTAATCGAACCCACAATCAACAAAGTAACATTCACATTCACAATATGAATATATGAATAAATTCACCACTATTGTGGTTGTAATACGAATTTGCTTGGAAAGGTGACTTAAGGAAAGGTTATTATTAAACACCAAACAGTTACCGTATTAATTGAAACTAAACTATATGTTTACAATCTACGTATGGTAGCGTCCATGAACTCTACCATAAGGTAAAGTAAGTTGATCAAACTTACCTTACTTTATATGTCTTTACTGCAATAATTTATTTTCTTATAAGGATAAAATATTGATGATAATATATCTATAATTATAGTTTTCAATTATATTAAGTTTCTTTCTTTTAATGTAATTTAATTATCAATCTAAAGAGCATATAGTTTTTTTACCGGTCGTACTCTAATAATTAAGAAAACTTTGGAAATGGAAAAAAAGGCGTTTGGAAACCTATTTGGATTCTATAATCTTTTAGCTCTTCTTGGCACGGTCCCTATCAAGACTCCAGATGTATCAATAAGTTCTGTGATAAAAAATAACTTTAGTAGGTATAATATAACACGACGTTACCGTCTGAGATTACCCACGAGTTGGTGTTTAAATAAAAACATGCAAATTGACACCAGAAAAAAATAATGATATATATATTACAAAATTGAAAGCAAACCGGTTTCAAGCAAAATACGAATAGATGAAGGTCGCACTAATTTCCCGAATCTTTTGTTTACGTATGTATATTGTGGGCTATGTATGACTGTAAGCACCATGGTAATGGATTCAATTCTCCGTTAAGGGATTGGTTAAATTTAAATTATTTTAATTTCCGTTTTACTTGAAGCTGAAATATGCGGAATGAAGCATAAAGATAAAAAAAAATCTAGTAATTTTTTCTAGCCGGTATGACTAAGTACGGCGCTAGGTTCTGCCATAGAACTCACAATAACTCATAATTAGCCAATGAAGGTTAACGCTATTTTCTTTCTGTCTAAATTTTAATTAATTAAATTTAAGAAATTCCAAAAAATCAAAAATAAACATATTACAATACCTAAGCAAGTGATAAAAAATACAAACACTCCGTTCCCCACTTTCTGCCGAATTCTGGAGGCATTGTGTTTACAGTGGCAGAACTCAACGCCGCGCTTTGCCCGACACCAGAGCGAAGAAATGGAAATATAAACGTAAATAAATATTTCGCTTCCTCGAGTGGGGATCGAACCCACAACTGTCGAATTACAGTCACACGTTTGTGCCGCTGCGCCACGACGGCCTCAAACCAATACCTAAACCAATATCAATATTTAAAATTATATAAGTTTCAAGCAATATTTTTCTGCGCCTTTTAACATTTACATCGTATCATGTTAAATAACTTAATTCATATAAAATATCTATATAAAAGATAGTTATATCGTCCTTGGTGGTTATATTTAATTACAATCCTTACAACGTAGGAAATACGTGTTCAAAAGTGAGAGGTCCGCCTCTAGGTCGTGGATAGAATTAGAGCGTTGGCTACTTAGACTTGGCATTTCATTCAAATGACTCAGGTCGGCTTGGTCGTTGTGTAATTGTTCTGCCTTTATATGTAATTATTTATTATTTACCGTATTATTTTATACGCGTGACTAAATTAGACTGGGGGATTTTTGTCAGTGTAATAAAAAAGAGAGTACCTCTAAATATTGTCACAGTTCAGTCCATAAGAGTGAAAGCAGAGGAACCTAGTGTTAAGACACTCAGTTCCCCATTTGGACTCTCGATTTTCGAGATATTGCGTGCTAAATGGTTTAAATCGAACCAGCACTTTGCACTTTTACTGAAGAGAAATAAATAAAATTAATTCATCTCCTAAAATCGGATCGAACCCCAGATCGCCACTGTTACGGTCAGACGCTGTACTGAAAACTTTTGGTGTGAATCGGTGACCATGTTAAGCGTACAAGGTCCATATTAATAACTAGGTGGTCCATTTTTAACACCTTGTTGTAAAAGTTCCTAATTCGCGTATTAACTATTAATTAGTAAGATTGTTAGAAAATTCGTTCGTACCTTTATTAGTTTTTGATATAAAATTCTTATTCTTAAATAGTTTATCGAATGATATATGTAAAAACAATTTATTTTATCTTCACATATTTGTATTTTATTAAAGGACAATTATATGGTGGTCCATATTTAGGAATTTTACCCTATATTTAAATATATATTAAATTATATTGGTAAAGTACCCTCTTATATGAGAATATACATCCCATATTGCAATACCGTGTACTTAAAAAGCTCCGCAAAGGAAAGTTGTTAAGAAGTACTCCAATGATTTCCTCCTGACGTAAAGTTGAAGGTAGATAGATACTTAAAAGTCGAAGTTAAAAATAACTTCCCTCACTTAATAATATGAAAAAAACATATTATTAAATATCATTTTAGAGTGTTTTATTATACTCGTATTTTCTTGTCGGCATATTTTATATTTAGAAGTTTAATTAATTAATCGTATAGCAATGTTTTTATTTTTTCCTGTTTGTGTATAATTGGATTATTTTTAAAATTAACCATGATATTTATAAATCTTCCTAAATAATATGATCACCACAAAAAAACAACGAAAATGGATGTTATTTATTTAAAATTTATAAAATATAAGCTTTCGTTACAGATTGACTGATGGACGAATCACACGCGAAATGAATTCTTATTTCACCGTTTTTTTTAACCAATTTTTAAAGCATGAATGATTTAAACTTTCATTAAATAAAGAAGTTATTTCAAATATATATAAAATTATTAAGAATATGCAAATTACAACTAATGGATTTTTAATTTCAAAGCAATCCTTACATAATATAATATATTATACAATATATAACATAATGTACTAAGTACGTACGAGTACATATATGTCAGATGTACTCGTAGGTTCGATTCTACTTGGGGATATTTATATAGGTTTTTTCTTTCGATAATGGAGAGCGGAGTGATCACTTGGATACTTCAGCCTCTTTATGACACTATAAACGTGACATAATAAAACCATTATAATATGATATATTAAAAATTTATTTAAATTATGTTCGATTTGAATTCATAAAGGAAGACTCATAATACTTATAATGAACATGAAAAAGCTCTTTTTAGTCCCAGACTTAAAAAATAGCAATTAATTTAAAGAATTTAATATAAGCAAAGATAATTTCAAACACCCGTAGTGGCAGTTCATTAGGAGCATATAAATCAATATATAGATGCAAAAATTTTAACGTTCTAACACTATCGTTTTTTAAATTATGATTCATTATACTTAGACGCTCGCGCTCGAGATAGCAGCTCAGAAGTACAGCGTCCTACTGTAAACGTGGTGTTGTAGGTTCGATGCCCAATCATGAGGATAAAATATTTTTAAAACCGCGGTGTGGAGTTTCGTCACTCAACACGCAATATGTAGGATTCAGATAAAAAATGGTAAGTGGAGTGCTAGATAGATTTTGCCTACTTCCAGCTTGGCAACGCAGCATGGCAAGTCTCAAAGTTATCGCCAAACGACGCCACGGGCGATAACTAGTACCAAAATAAATGTGGGTATTGAAATAAAAAATAATAATTTCCGCAAGAATAAAATATCTTTAGGCCGTTTGTAAGTAATAGGCAAATTACCTATAAAACTTAATTGTCCTAGATACCAATACTAAAAATAAATTATCTGTACTTTATGCTAGGTAATAAATATTTGATTTTATTACTGCATTAATACGTTTTTTTGTGAACGAATTAAAATATTTAATATAGCTCTACACGAGTAGACATTTTAGTAATTGTTATATTAAGCGGCCTTTGTGTAGGTTACTCCACGCGATATCAAGATAAATTATCTTGACAGACGAACTGATGGACAACAAACCGATCCCATAAAGGTTCCGACTTATCTTTTGATATTCTTCTTCTTGATTCGTGTCCATCATGACTGATGATCGTGGTTGGATGTCGACTTACGAGCATGATAGCATTCCTTCCATCTGTTGCGATCTATTGCGCACCTCACCACCTCGTGGAATTTGTGAGGGAGATTCTATCTCTTTAGTTGGTCGGTCCATCGCGCTGGGGATCAGCCACGTGATCTCTTGCCTTCAGCATTCCCAACAACGACTAACCGTTCCAAATTTTCCTCACCTTTTCTCATTAAATGGCCAAAATAGCGAAAAAACCGCCTCTTAATTATTGAAGAGAGACGCGTCCCTATTTTTAGCTCAGAAAGTATGGACACATTTGTGCGTTTCGCAGTCCAAGGTATTCGTAATATGCGCCTCCAGCATCACATTTCAAAGGCATCAACGCGTTGCTTCTCTCTACTTTTGATAGTCCAAGTCTCAGCTCCATAACTAAACATAGGATACACAAGGGCTCACACAAGTTGCTCTTTAGTGTTCCTGGAAATTCCACGATTTTTCCAGATTTTGTGCAGACGTGTCATGGTATCCTTGGCCTTACCTATGCCTCTCTTAATTTCCGGGACACAGCTGCCATCGATGCATATCTTTGATCCCAAGTATACAAAATTGTCGACGAAATTTATGCCCTGAAATGTATGTCTCATATAGAAGGTCGCCGCGATCTACTTTCATTAGCTTGGTCTTGCTTCGGTTGATTGCAAGACCAAGTTTTTCGCTCTCTCTTACTAGCCTTTGCACAAGTTCGAAATTGATGATGCCAATATATTAGTACTGTATCGTCGTCGTACCTCAAATTATTGATTCTCTTCCCACCAATAGGAAATTCTTTGTTCCATCCGTCTAGTCTTGCGAATTATGTGTTCGTAATAGATGTTAAAAGCATTGGGGATAATATACAACCTTTTCGAACACCTCTCTTGGTATGGAATATCTTGAAATTTTCTGATCCAATTCTTACGTAGCATCTGTTGGCGGTATACAAGTTTTCAATCAACCTTATGAGATGACCCGGGACACACATCTTCTTCTTCGGGACAACATTCATCTTCTAAAACAGACCACAGTTTTGGCCATTGCACGCAGTCAAATGCCTTATTGTAGTCAATAAAGCAGAGAACTACTGGATTATTAAATTCACGGCTTTTTTCGATTATTTGCCGAACATTTAGCAGCTGCTCGCGCACTCGTGAGCCTTTTCCCTTTACAAATCTTGCTTGTTCTTCTGGAATTTGTCTCTCTAGAAAATACTTCAGGCGTTGATTTAATATATAAAGCAGGATCTTGCTTGCATGAGGTATAAACGCTAGGGTTTCGGTAGTTTCCGCAATCCTTCGTTGAGCCCTTCTTATGAAGTGGAATAATTACCGATTCACACCATTCCTTAGGCCAAGCACCTGACTTCCATATAAGGTTGCACAGCTTGATTACTAAGATCAGGCCTGCTACGCCCATTCTTTTGAGCAGTTCGCCCGGTATACCGTCTTTCCCCGTTGACTTTCCTTTCTTAAGAGCGTTAATGGCTTGCTTGATTTCTGATGGGAGTATATCTCTTGGTACAGAACCAAACATTTATTTTATACATAATGAGTGCATAAGCCAACATTTTGTGATCGTATGCACCCTTATTTAGTTATATGGAACCCGTATAAGATCAATCTGTTGTCCGTCTATCTATTTGTCTGTACACTGTGTATCTATCTAACATAGATATGTCTGTCTGTCGAGACCCTTTATATCAGGAATGCTTGGAGATATCGAGTTGAAATTTAAACCAAATACTCAGATTTATGGCACCATGATTTCCTGACAAAACTCATATTTCAAAATCCATAAAAAAACATATGACCGGTCGACCTAGAATTATGAAATATGCCAGTTAGCATCTACAGGTAGTACTAGTTCAGGAAAAAATCTGAAAACTATACATTTGTCGTTAAGTACCAAAAAAATAATAGTCTTAAATAGCCAAAAAACGCGTCTTTCGATACTATAAAGGGAATCAAAATAATAAGATATTTCTAGTTGACCCAGAATAATGAAATTTGGCAGCTAGCATCCTAGGAACCTAGTGTTAAGACACTCCATTCCCCAGTTTCTGCCGCATTCTGGAGGCATTGCGTGTTGAGTAGGAGAACTTAACGCCGCGTTTTGCTTCGACACCAGAGTGAAGAAATGGAAATATAAATAAAAATAAATATTTCACTTCCTCTACTGGGGATCGAACCCACAACCATCGCGCTACAATCAAACCTTGTGCCGCTGTGCCTCGACGCCCTCATTTTTTGTTTTTGCGTATGCCTATGCTGAAGTGACCGGTTTTATTACCTTTACACTTTATCCCGGTGCTAAAACACTTTGTTCGCCAACTTACGCCCAATATTCGTGGTATTAAGAAGTGAGTATCAACACCGCGCTTTGTCTTATTAATAGAACGAGAACATTAAAGTTGAATAACTTTGCCCACATGCCCACGATGTTCAATCGAACCCACAAGCGTTGCATTTGTAGGTTGTACTCTGGTTTATTTCGTGCTAATGGGCACCAGTCAGGTTGGTAATGGTCCAGCTTGTCATGCCATCTCCGGTTTGGTCTGCCAACTCTCCATAAAAAATATATGTATGATTATTTATATTAATATATAATACAATTTATATGACAGCCTCTATATTGAATGTTGCTTCACAATCACAACAATACAGAGCTATTATAAGACGAAAAAAGAACATTAAAAGGCATATATTATTTCTTTTTCAACTATAAAACTGTAAATTGTAAATATTTAGTGTAAAAGCGTTTATAACAAAACAGAAATAACTTCAATCGCAATAACCAATAGACCGTTATATTTTACAAACGTTGTTCTCGATACGTTTATTTCTGAACGTCATGGGAGCGGCCTATTTTGGAAGCTCCGCGCGTGTTATGCCCGCCTGGTACTTTGGGTCGATCTATGACGTCATGACGTAAGCTCGTCAGTGTCAGTACTGTCAATATAATGACAGTTCGAATTGTATTTGCAGCTTTGCATTTCTGCCATAAAAGTAAAAAAAAATATTTAAAACTATATTTTGATCATAATTTAAAAATATATATATTTGCAATATAACAAAATATATAAATAGACGATTTATTTGATTATTAGATAAGATAGAGGACACTAGTTCAAAAGTTGAAGCTCATAATTTCCAAACATCGCATCTCGCATCTACATCAAGTTGTGTATATTTTAAAAAAATTCTTGTTTTGTGAAATGCCCATCTTCTTTATAAATATATCTGCTATTTTCGAAATGTTAGAGTAGAAACATTAAACATAATTTAAATTATTTATCACAAGTTTTATATTAGATATCTAAGGGCTATTTTTAAGAAATATTTTTATTTGAAGACTAATGGATATGACAAAATCACTTTGCCTTCATTGCTGGCTGTTGAGATAAAAGCAGGAAAATTAAGACAAATTGGCGCCAACAAATATGGCCTTAATCCAGATCGTAATAAGCTCATCTGGACATCTATTAGTGTAAGCACTACAAACATAAGTTTTAACATTCGAAAATTATTAACCAAGTAAGTATTTGGTATAAATAAAATGCTTACAACATTTTATAACAATATGGAATAATATTATTTTTATACTGGAGGAAGTAGATCATGTAAGAAGCATGAGGACCCCCCGGAAAGAAAGAACAAGTTGATGACAGTGGACAAGGTGAAAGAGATATGTAGAAACCGTAGCGTTTGGCGCTCCGTTCTCTCTGACTACTCCGCTAGGGATAAAGCGTGAAGTTATGTATGTAAATATATTAGATTATACGAGTATGAGTTTGAGTCATAGTATCTATAAACTAACGGGACGCAATTATTGATTCACATGTTATTTATTAAGAATATTTCTATGTATTTGTATCTAATACAGCTTTAGGCAAAACTTGGTCATGGCAATATTAACTCAACGTCAATATCTCTAAAACCAGATGAAAACCCTTTTCCGATTGCTTTTAGGATAAAGCGTGAAGTTAATAAAATTATGCTTATATACTAGTATAATCTGTTTGAATGTAAATGAAACAAAATATTTGAAATTCAATGGAATAGTAATAGTACTACAAACTCCGACGTCTCCAGAAATACATTTCTTCGTAAGTCTATATATAGTTTCTATTTCAGACGGCATCTTGAAATGTCTCTATAAATATCAATGCATCGTGTACTTGTATTGTTTTATTGGATCAATTTTTAATATGCATTCTATTCTTGTGTAATTTTATGCATAATACTCTTTATTGCACTTGTTCAGAATAATAAATGTATTGCAATACAGCATTATTTATTAAAGGTTAAATTTTAAGCTAGAGATAGCATATATTTTATATGGTTCCATTTCTTTCGTTATATATATTTGTTGTGTAACAATTTGAGATGATTCTCTCTTACAATTATCTCAAGTCTATGGGAGAAAATAAATAAAGCCGCGTTTCGCCTTCGCACCAGAGCGAAGAAATGATTGAATATTCAATATTTGATTTCCTTGAGTGGGAATCGAATTCACAATATGTGGCGTTTACAGATACACTGTTGTGCCCCTGCGCCACGAATGGCCTCAAAATGATCTCATAGATTTACAAAATTATTATTCTCTTTTTTACTGATCACTTTCCTTCGTTCTCCATACAATGTGATTTTGTTCTCAACTGGCATGGTCGAAACGCCATGATTAAAGAACTGAACTTTATTTCAATACCATTTGTATTGGTTTGATATTGTTATAGTCATCTTTCCTGCTATATATAAATAACATATTTTAATTTATTATTTTATTTATTCATTTGTAATATATTATATTATTTTTAATGCATTCACGCTTAGAAGATTATATAATATTAATAATATTGATTTGATCATAATGCTATTATTAAATCATCGCTCTATATATATATTTTTTCTATTAGTTATATATTTATGGGATGTAGTGATGGGAATATTAATAAAAAATCAAATGATTTCTAATTCTAACATATATTTGATTGGCATAGAACCAATAAAGCCCATCCCTAAACATCACACGGATTTAGTAATAAGGTTAGAAATACCAGGACAGCATAAATGGTTAGAAGTGCGAATTTCCGATTGCGTTAGATTTCACCTGTAGCTTGGTAGCTAGGGGAGATAAAATAGAGGGTGAAACCCTCACGGTGACGGAGGACTGAATGTTTGCCTTAGGGAAGATATTAAAAATTGTAATTAATAAAATGAAAATTATCTTTTTTCATTTATAATTCTAAGATGTTTTTGATATTGGCATATTTACAATCATTCCTTCGAGACGTGATACCCACCCACAACCATTCGGTTTACTGTCATATGGTGTCATAGACAGTATTTACAATTATATATATTTTTTAGCAGGGAACCCGGTAACCTCGTATTAAGGCACTCTGTTAAGACACTACTACTCTCCACTTTCTGTTAAATTTTGTACACATTGCATGTAGACAGCCGGAACGAGCTGTGCTTTACCTCGTCACTAGAGCAAGGAAATTAAAATATTATATGTCATTGTCCTGAGTGGAAATCGAATCCACAACTGTCACACTTACAATTACTTCACGTGATTCATTTCAAGTCACGCTGGCCACCGTGATGTAGGGGCACACCCTGCGTCATGTCCGTCGCAGTATTAACAGAAGGGTGTTATATGACAGATATACCTATTATTTGTATGAATTGAATTTTGTTATTTATTTTATAGAGGGTATCTAATACAATACTCTATTTTCATAATCTTTGACGAATAATTATAGTTTAACATTTTTATGATTAAAACAAATAAGATTTATTATAACTAGCTTGGTTAAGCCAACTTGGTGTAACATCAGAGGAGCACACTCCGTGTAACATCAGAGGAGATACAGGTGCGTTGCCGACTTTTTTATTAGAGATAGACGCGCGTCTATCTCTAATAAAAAAGTCGGCAAATAAAAATGTCCTACCTTTGGCAGTGTTTCCAGGTTGTATCAACCTGGAAACACTGCCAAAGGTAGGACATTCCACGGTTGCATGGCGCGTGGAAGGGAGTTTCTACTAAACCGCACTTTAGTGGAATTTGGTGGTTTGGTAGTGGTTAGTATTGTTCACATAGCTTATACTCGTATAATTAAGTATTTTACACTTTAAATTTCATAATTGATGAATTTCGTTTAAATATATCTATAGAATGTCTCTTGCTTTAGCCATTGTCTTCTGTATTATCGGCATAGCCCGGCGCGTCGTAAAATGGGGAACGAAGTGTCTTAACAATAGGTTTCCTTCGTGGCCGCCACTCAAAAATCTTTCCGCCCCAACGGACATCGATTCCACTGTGTGCCACTCACTGACAATTCAGCTGAGCAAACTTTCATAGGGATATTCTTTTAATCGTTCTTGACTAAATATTGTACTACAAAAATACAAGTTTTTGATAAATTCCGTTGACAGTAAATATAAATAGTAAAAAAAAAAATTTTCAGGTAAACCGCTGCCACCAACCAAGGCCAGACGTTGAATTTTATTAGAATTTTTCATTATCTGAAATTTGAGAAAGTTTATTAAGAATTTGAAAAATATTGTTGGAAACTACAATGTGAAAAAATAATATTCTCAATATAATCTAAAATAAGATTTTGTGTTTATTAATAACAAACTTACAAAGCGAAGTTAAGAACTAGTAAAACTTTTATTAGTTTAATAACGTTATGAAACTTAAGTAAGTTACTTAACAAGATATTTTTAACTTTCTGCGGCAAGCAGTAGTAGATAGCAGGGTAAGTAGAAGGAACCTGGGCGCATAGTACTAAGAAAACACTTTTATTCCCCATTTCCCTCAATATTTCTTAAGGCATTATGTGTTGAGAGGAAGAACACTATACCGTGTTCTGCCTTGATCTGGTAAGATCAAGGAAATGAAATTATGCATTTTCTCGATTGATAATCTAACCCACAACCTATCGCGTTTACAATCGCTTGTTCCCCTGGTCCACGTCGGGCCTGGTGTTTATTTTATTAATATAAAAATAAAATCGAGCAAAATTTTTTGTATCCCATCCCTGTTACGGATCTACTATACTGAACCAAGTCAATATAAACTTTGATTTCTACGAAACGATACTATAGTATTTTTAGTTTTATGCCGTATTTTGCTTCACGTTGTGTGCACGGTGCACATAACAGGGAAGGCAGAGGAACTAGGGAACCTAGCTCTGACACCAGAACTACGAAAATTGAAAATATTAAATATTTCATTTCCTCGACTGCTATATAAAATTCTCACGACCAGAGAACAAATTCATTGTAAATGTGACGCGTATAATATGATGTCATAAGAGGCATCTTAATATTACTAATTTACAAAAAATATTTAGATCCAAAAAGAACAACAATACTGAGGCCGATCGTGGCGTAATAGGGTATAAGCGGGTGTATGTAAACGCGACAGGTTGTAGGATCGATTCCCATAGGAGAAAATCAAATATTTAATATTATCATTTCTCCTCTCTGATGTCGAGGAAAAGCGCGGTATTAAGTTCCTCCATACAGTACGTAGTATATCCAGAATTTGGTGGAAAGTGGGGAGCGGTTAACACTTACTGCGGCTCCCACTGACTACCCTAGTACCCTATATAATGTAAGATACAGCGTGAAGCAAAAAAAACATCAAATCTATTACAATCGACGTTGAAATTCTAATATAATCTGCCG
>DWGR01001641.1:0-15511 GCA_018247715.1 Heliconius burneyi | reverse complement strand
GTATGTAATTCTCATTCGGGAGAATGGTTTTTTTTATATTTGGTTTGGTTTGGTTTTGTAGTAAATTAACATTTTTCCCGATTCCTAAGGAAGGGTTATGTTTTTCGAGCGTATCTTGTATGCGTGTATGTATTTATATATGTAATATTCTCTATTACCTCATGTCTCCAGAACCGCTGAACGGATTTACATAATTGAGTTATTGTTACATTAATTTTAGCAGCCCAATAGTTCTTAGATAGATGACGTTAAAAAAAATCACAGAGGCAGTGGGACGCCATTGAACATATGGAATTTTTTTTTTTTCGAATACCACAATATGGGTATCAAATTCAAAAGTTCAATACGAGGATTTCAAATATGTATAACATATTATGATTATCATTACTATAATGAATCCTAACAAAACAGTGAAAATACATTATACCTATTTGTAAAAATCAAAAACCCCGACTGCATAAAACTAAAAAAAAACAAGCGCTCTAGTTTATTAGGATTACCAGTCGGGATCTATAAGTAATTTTTTAATCAATAAAATCTTGTTGATCCTAATAAACTACATATAGCGCTTGTTTTTTCTTTTCCTTTTTAGTTTTATGCAGTCGGGGTTTTTGTTTTTATAAAGATTTTTTTATTTACTTCATGATAGAAATATTACTGAAAACATATTTTTCTTATATTATCACGAAACAAAAGCAACCAGTAGGTACGTCTGCTTTCTTTTGTTTCGATTGAATAATTGCTGAAATGTAAACATATATTTCATTATATTAACAACATGTTTTAATACAAAATGTCTAATATCCTATAGTGAACGACATTGAACTCTATTTGCAATGTTGTATCGCTATATAAACAAAAAACAATATAAAATTTATAGCACTTTATTTTGTAAAGTGGCTGTGAATAGACGTCAAGATGGCGTCTTTTATTTTATTCTTCACTATATTACTTCTAGGCTCTGCTGCAGGTAATGTTTATAGGATTAACTCGTAAATAATAATATATTTACAGACACGACACCACCTGGTGGAGAAAAGCCTTGTTTGGTTAAACAATTCTCAATCATTTTTATTTGCTTGTTTTGATAAAATGAAGCGCGTCATTGGGTTCCGATAATTTTAATTTTACCTTTTCTGATATATGTGGTAGACGTGTGAAGCTAAGATAACATATAAAACATATGTTATTGTTTGTATGTGCATTTCTGAATACAGGAGTCGTGGATTCATCTTCCACTCGAAATTCGGTTAATTTCTAATATCGAAACGTAATGGTAGTTCGATTAAAAACTAATTAGTCTAAGCGCGTTGTTTGTCTTCAAAATTTGTAAGTGGATTATTTCATAACTTTTTGTGATAATATTTACTTTATTATAATTTGAGAAATCTACTAAATTACGTTTTAATTGGACTCCAACAATACATTAGACTACTATCTTACATCAATAATCACCTCAATTTAAAAAAAATGTTAATTTCTTATATTAAAAGAGCATTGAACCTATAGGTAGGTACTTATATAAATTATTTAAAAAAAAAGATATCTAATAAAAATAAATCCTTTTACTTCAATATAGCCCACGATGTATGCGGCCCCAATGCTTCACCGAAAGATGGTATAGACTGCAAATCGGATTGCTGCCCAGAACCGGAAGGTCAGAATTCTTGCCCTGATCCCTGCGCTACTGCCTGCAGATGTAATTTGATGTATCGTCGAGCATCAAACGGAACTTGTATACCTGCTAGAGAGTGTCGTGAGTAATACTATTAAGTTTTATACTGTAGTTAAAAAATATGAACTAACAGCACAGTGTAGCAATATCTAACTACGCGTGAGGCCTCCGGGCTTGGCCCGAATTGAATTGAATGATTATAATATCTTTTTATTTTCTGGAGTGATAATATAAAAAGTTGAGGTTGTAGTGGCGCAGGTGCACAAGGCGTGCCTATAACGCGATGGTTGTGGGTTCGATCCCCAAGAGAATGAAATATTTATATTTATTTTTATATTTTACATTTTACTTACTTTTCCTCGCTCTGGTAACGAGCACAAGCGTAGCGTTCCGCCATTCCACAAGCAATTTGAATAGGTATTGCATTAAACTTCGTTTTTCGTGTTCACATTTTTCTCTTTCCAAGTCTCTTTAAAAACATTACCTATTGAGTTACCTTTTTTATTTAACATATTTTATTCAACAGCTCCAATACCATGTCCGCCAAACGAAGTATTCGAATCCTGTCCAGTTTGTTCAGAGTCCTGTGATAATGCAAACCCCGAGGGAAGAAGATGTCCTAAATTTGGGAAAATTTTATACACCGTGATATGCGACCCAAAGTGTCGTTGTAAAGACAATTATTGGAGGAATAGCTACGGTGAATGTGTTCCTTATGAGCAATGCTGTAAGTAGAAAATATAATTTAATATTTAATATGTCTTGTAACCAGAGCAATGAAATGAATAAAAAATACTCCAAATGTGAATCGAATCGACGACCGTCGCCTTTCCAGTCAGACGCCTCTACGCCATGATGGCATACCGCACTACGGAATGCAATACCGGATCATTCTAGCAAAACCGGTGTTTTATTTTGATCCGCCGTCGCTTTTAACCAATAACCTCTTGTGATACTCGGAGAGAGTTAAATCTCTCTGTGTATACTCCATAGTAACAGTTTCTGTAATAAATGTTTTCAGTCCTTCCGATATATAGCTAGCTTTAATTAAAAATTAAAATATTATGGCTCTTATGACGAGAGTCTGCCTTCCGACTAAGTTTTGACTTAACGGCTGGATCAGAAACTATGTGGATAGTGCTAGAGTCCGGGTTTCCTAAAGCACACTCCGCGTATTTTACTATACAACACTAATATATTCAACTTTTTTAGTTTAATACCTCTATATTTACAAGTGTAGCTTTAAGACGATCGCTATTTGCATCAGCATGACTCGGTCCAACGTACTGTGCATGCGTGCATCACCAGCTTTGGAAGCTGTGAGCTGAAACAGCATCTAGCAATACATGGAATGAGAATGGATAAAAAGCCGTGACCAACTCGGTGGTCACGGCTTTTTATCCATCCGTATCGTTGGTGCTGAACAACAACAGTAACTGGGAAGGATTTGACATTATCAATAACGAGGATCAACTGCAAAAGATTGAAGATCTAGAAAAGTCTACATACTCCACAGCTCTTCTTTTTGTATGTTTCCCTCCATCATATTTATGAGGAAAAATTGGTGTTCATAGTATCCGATGTAGGGTTAGTCAATTAATCAATACTAATTTAATCAATAATGGAGTTGCGATGCGTTTTACAGTATGAGTCTCTAGTACCTTAATGTCCCTAACCTCACTACGACAATCTTGAGCACTGCTCCTTCTATTGCAAAATTATGCTGCTACGCATGGTGCATGGTTCCAGTACTCAAGATATGGTTTAAACGATCAATATCTTTGAGCACACTTAAGCGATCACTTACTGCCGACAGGTCCCAACTTATTAAGACTTGATTCGGGTGATATCACCCTGCAAGAGTTCAGAGAATTTTAAGAGTTTCTACTGTACTTCCAAGTACAATAGCAAGTCGAATAACCGAAGTAATTGTTGTCGTTAGCTATACGGATAATCGAAACCGGAAAATCGAATGTATAAAGAAAAACTAAGCTGGTTTTGTGCATACATATCACAAAGGTGTTATATGTCTATTAAAAGCAATTAGTCATAATAATCAACGAAAATCAACGTTTATTAAGAAATTATTTACATTTTCCAACATACGATTTATACACGTATTTACGTACATATAATTTTTTAAAGGTTTCATTGTAGTAGGTTGTAAAATAATTATCGCGGTTTTAATTTAAGCACACGCCGATTTTTATAAAAGCTTTTGATCCCCAAAGTTTGAAGTAATATATTGATGACTTTCCTTTCGGAGCCTGGCTAAAACTCTTTTGATAGTCTATATTCAGCGGAGCTGAATTACTCCCATTCCGTAAACGCAGCCTTCTTATTACAAATCACTAACTACACCTTGTCATTCCACGACCATGTACCCTTGTCGATAACACGTCGTGGTCGTGGAATGCCGAAGAAGACTAGTGAGTTTAGTCTAGGAGACTAAACTATTGACCTGCCAAATAGATATTAGATGATTCGATGATAATATGAAGTGCAAAGATGAAAAAAGGTTATTATATTAGTCTCATACACTACAAAATTTCCACAATAGGAACATTGCACAATATTCCATAACTGGATAAATATGATTTCTTAACAATTTATTCCTAACTTAACAATAGTTCCATTACAAGGGCCCTGCAGAGTGTGGAGATAATAAAGAATTATTTAATATTTGTCAGATTTTATTTGTATTAAATTTTACGTCCCAAACACAAAAATTTTAAATCTTATTATGAAATGATAATTTTATTTGCTAAAAGTAGAGTATAAAATTACTTAACATTGAGTTGACCTTATTTATTTAGCGAAAATGTGATAAAATAAAAATAGTATTAATTCACCTGTGTATACACAGTGATGAGTCACGCCATGCCAGCGTGCAGATCGTGCAGTGACTGCGCTTGATGGTTATTGGATTATTTTCCAAATCTGACGAGATATAGGAATATTATATCTTCATAAAACAACCATAATTTTAAATGGCCACAGGGCTTTTACTCAACCACTATATCACTGCAATTTACAAGAAAAACTGCCTAATTGTGATTGCCGTCCATTAATATATATTTTTTTCTTTTTTTTTCAGTTGAAGATGAGTGTACCTGCTAATGCATTGGAAACTGGCGAAAGAAAATTCTTCGAAAACTTTTCTTATTATTTTACGCCATAACAAGTTAACAGATAATTGAATATCAAACATAGTAAAGAATTGTTGTTGTTTTTTTCATTTAACTTTTTACACATAAATGTAAAATAAAGACCAAAAAATAACTAAAAACATTGGTGGTTGCTTTCAATATTAATGCCCTGATAAAGGCGTACTTTCCCTTCTAACTAACTTTACAGTATAAAATACTAGATTAGTCGAGTTCTAACATCTTCACCTATAAAAACATTATAATTATATTTTTCTTTGTAATTTCTATTTTATTTCAAAATTTACAATAAAATATTGATTGTTTAGGTTCTCTAGTATAAAGGAATAAGCAATCATTTTGATTAAAATACGAGTATGTAATAGGTTGATATTATAGTATTGCAGTCGCCGCAAAAACAAATACCACTTTATAATAATTAATATATTAGATCTTTATTTGTGCTTACATTCATTACAATTTCTAGTTTTATATCAATTCACAACTAGCCTCTTAATATCGGTATTTTCGACATTAAAATTTTCAAAATTCCTGAATTCGATATCATCGATACTAGAAATTGAACGAGTCAAGGAGCATGCAAAAAGCATGAAAAATGCATAAAAATTGAAGTGTATGCACCATCGCATCGAGTTCACGTCGTGACCGAATTTAAGACCAAAAACTCGATAAATACCATCGATCAACCACCGTACTCACAAGACCTAGCTTCGGCCGACTTTTTCCTGTTCCCTAAACTCAAATTGCCACTCCGAGGACACCGTTATGAATCAATTGAAGACATAAACGAGGATTCGCCGCGAGAGCTAAAGAAGATCCCGGAAAGTGCTTATAAAACATGTTTCGAAGATTGGAAGAAGAGTTGGCACTTGTGTATTGTATCAAATGGGGCCTATTTTGAAGGCGACAAAATAAATATTGATGAATAAATTAATACTTTTTGTTTCATTTACAATTTCCGGATACCATATTGTCAGAATATATTCCAGCAATGTAATGCCGTTAGCATAATAAAACAAAAGCTGATCTAAATTTCAATTATATAAAAGGGAAAAGTCAGTCAGGTCAGATGAGATACAGTATATAAAACATATCATTTGCAGTATTTAATAACATGTTGTTAGGAATCAAATATTTTTTAAACGGTTGTTCAATCTTCTTGGTCGATCGAGCGACGCTGGGATAAAGTTTAAATATAATTCAGATTTAAGATATCAAAATAAAGCTACATAAGAAAGAATAATTGTAAAACCAGGAGATTCTAAATAGGGAATTTAAAGAGATCTTCGAGATTTAAAAGTTAGGACTTAAGTTCTTCTAGCTACTTGTGATTATTAGTTATTGTTGCGTGATGTATTCTCACGTGTATCTATCTGTAATTTTAATTACATATATTATTTAAAAATCGGTAAAAAATGAGATGGATATGAAAAGGCGTTTTGAGGAGCTTTAGCTGCATTGATGAGACGGCGAAACGACAATACAGCTGCGCGTTTGGCCGTACACAATGCAGTGTTGGTACCGACGCTGTTGTACAGCAGCGTAACGTGGGTATTACAGAAGAAGAATGAAAGAAAGATAAATGCAGTGGAGATGTGATCTCTTTGTAGGATATGCGGAGTCAGATTAGCTGATCGAATCCCCAATGAGGAGGAATCACTAGCGAGGATGTCACGGTAAGAATGAAGACGAACGTGCTTAGCTGGTTTGGGCTCGTCGAACGAATGAGTAAATGTGAATGGCAAAAAAGATTTTTGATGAGAAAGTGTGTAGTAAGAGAGGTACGGCCGACCTCGGTTGACCTTCGAAAACACAGTAGCAAAGATACTGGAGGAAGATCACTTAAAAAGCAAGAGGACCCCACGTAGGACATGTATAAAGAGGTTGATGACAGTGGACGAGGCGAAAGAGGTATGCAGAGACCTCGAAGGAAAGCCCCGCAAGGGAAAAAGCGTGAAGTAAAGTTAAGTTATTTATGTATATTAAAGCAACAATAATTAAATGAAGCGAAAAGATAGGTATAAGATATGATAAAAGAATTGAAAATTGCAGATTACTATTAATTTTAATCCAAATCGTGTTCACGTATTTTTTAAAATCCAAGAGTATTTTTTTATTTTATTACAATTCTGTCATGGAAAGACCGTTAATTTGTAATAAATATTAAACATTAAGCTGTACAGCTGTTCATGAAGCTATTTATATTTTTAGTAGAAAAGTTATTCAAATAATATCTTCTACCTGTGGCTTTACTCGCTAGGTCAAATGAAAATAACTTAGATATAATCGTAGGTTAGAATACTTCGAAACAACCAACGGGATATAGCCTATAGCATTTCTCAATGAATGGACTTACTGAAACAGAAAGAATTGTATCGAATCAATAATTCCTGTGATTAGGACATTCATCAAAACTCTTCAGGGTCTTCTTTTTTATAAAATTTGTATGGTTTAAGTTGAGGCATTAGTCTTCTCGAGAATTATTCTTTCTCATAATAAGCCGTTGTCGTATGTTGCTTTATTATAATAAACAACTTAAATACAAAAATAACTAAATCTGGAAAAAGTAGTATGATATCTACTTTTTCAAGAAATCCGCTCAAGTGCGAGTAGGACTCGCCCACCCATGGTCACCCTATTGATCGACGATTATACAAAAGTGCTCAAAAAAAATAAATTACTCACATACCCAGCTACAGGTCCAATCAACGTACATGTGTAGTGCACATGCAGGTGGTAATCAACTTAAGATAATGGCAAATATTTCTAGTTTTTATATCCATCGAGTTCTATTTTACTTATTTTTCTTATACACAGGTAAGATTTTATATCATATTTTGTCCTTTTTATATTTTATGTATACGTATTTTAAATTTGTTTTTAAAAGAAACTGTAATATTAAATAGCGACTGATAAAGAGTTTTATCTTTACTCCTTTGTGTTCTTATAATCTCTTCATCCTCTTAACTGTTATTTAAAATAAAAATTTAATATCTTTTAAAATTTTCTTAAATTCACGATAGCACACAATATGTTGTAGAGGTACTTAGTCTCGCCATAAATACTGTTACATTAAGAATAAACAAAATATTACTTTTGAAATATTCATTTAAATTTACATTTCTTCGCTCTGATGTCGAGGCAAAGCTCGGCGTTGAGTTCCACCCGTCAACACGCAACGCCTGCAGAATTCGACGGAAAGTGAGGAACGGACTGTCGTAACACTAGATTCCCTCTGCCTACCCTGCTGGGTGCAGGATACAGCGTGTAGCTGATTGCATTACATAAAGTTGGCTTGGTATTATGCAAATATTTGTATTGGTTGCATTGTATTGCGTGGCTATTGATAGGTACAATGAAACCTCCTCTGTTTTTGACGGGAGATCTGGCCTGCCACGTATTGTACATACAAAAAAGATGATCAAAGGAGTAAGGAACAGAATTCGAAGAAATCCTGTTCCAGATTAGATTCCAAATAGCACCTAGAATCATGTCGCGATTAAAGTATTATATATTACTTAGTAATTGCAGCCTATTAGGGACACACTGGTCATTTCTTAACTTAAAAATAATTTAAAACAGAATAGGGTGGTAAAATCAAAACAACTTTTTAAGCAAAAGGGACATAACAGAAAAGATTTGTTTATGTATGAAAACAAATCTACATTTGAACATTGTTTTAAGGGGAAAAAAGATCTTTTTATGCTGAAAATTCTAAAGAAGCTTCTCAATTTGTCAGTACAATGTGGGCATTATCAAGTGTGGGCAGTGCAAGCTGTTTTTTTATGATTTTATAGTAATGTGTTAGACTAACGTAACTACTATAATAATAATATTAAATATTACGTACGATAAGAAATGTTTTTTTGTAATATACGAGTATAAGACTAGACTTAGTCTAGTCTTATACTCGTATATTAGTCTTAGTCTGGTATAACAGTGCCGGTTTCAGAACTACCAGCGCCCTGGGCGAAGTTTTTTCGGCGCCCCCTAACTACAATTTTAGTTACACATAAAAAAGGGAATGAGTATAATGAAATAACAATCTATTTAAAAAAACTAATAAATATTCACTTTTCTAGCCTTTCTATCGGCAAACTTTTATTAGGCATCCAAAGTCTATGTTTTTTGAAATTTCATTTTCGATTAACAAAGTTGTTAAGTTTGTTAATCTAGATTACGAGATTGTCGATAGCAGATATATTTTTATTAGCTTTAGCTTGGAAAATCCTCCTTGTTTATTGAAAAAAGATAAGGCAAACGAGCGTACGAGTTATGTGATGGTAAGTGATCAGCGCCGCCTACGACCTCGTGTTATACCAGAGGGGCGGGCTACAGGTGCCTTGCCGGCCATTAAGGAGAAAGACGCGCTATTTGAAGACCCATGTCGTATTCACCCCATGAGAAAACATATCATTAATCAATTGGTGATCCTTCAGATAAACCAAAAGCTAGCTATTTATAATGCATCACATTCCAGAGCAGGTAGGTCATAGCAATAGGCCTGTAGTGGATGGGAATCTTTGAGATCGGGTGGATAAGAGAGCTCTTTCACGAGTCTAGGACTACTCCGACTGAGAAAGAGTTAAAAAAACGCGTCAGTGAGTTAGTCAGAAAAAAACGCTTTAGGCTCGACTATACTTCCTATTTGAAACTTTCACCTTCGGATCCTTAGTAACTAGTGCCTCTGTCCAGCTTTGTTATGCCTCGCGTTTGCTAAAGGCAGCAAATATACAATACATATCAAACCAAGGCTGTGACTTGTCACCGATTGACACTACAGTGTCATTTACATGAATATAAAGTCTAATGCCCGGTGGAACCACGTCGGCAACGGCAGCGGCACAGGTACTAAGATCATCTGAAGAGAAGCAAACCGGCTCGCAGAAATGATATGAGCAAAATGTACTAATCGCTTTCCAGTCCCTTTTCCCCAATAGCAACCGTTACAGGTATAGTCGCAATACGCAATGCTATACCATAGATTCGATAACAGTTCTTATAAGTTGCGATCTTTAATATACTTCAAAACATAAACCGGACATAAGCGGGCGTCTGCGGTGCCCTTGGGCTGTCGCCCGAACCCGCCTTACCCGCTACCTCCGCTACTGCTGGTATATTATTTCAGGGTACGCGCTAGTATGCCCCGAAAATGAAGTCGAAGTTACATGCCCGACGTCATGTCCATCCGACGATTGCCCCACAGGACCGAGGCAAACGCAGTTTTGTCCCACATTAAGAAGCGAAATATGCCGTGCCTCAGCTTGCAAATGCGGATTTAACTTTAGCCGTGCTAGAAATGGCACCTGTATTCCAACCAGAGAGTGTCGTAAGTATATGTACAAATTTGGAAATATAGTTAAGAGGCCATTTGATGTACACACGGGGGCGTAAAATATTTAATATTTTCATTTCCTCGCTCTGGTAGCGAAGCAAAAAGTGGCGTTTATTTCCGCCAATAAACACGCAATGCCGCAAGAATTCGACGGAAAGTGGAGAATGGAAGTTTTTTAATGGGTTCCCATTCGACAAAAAATTGACACAACATGTGGACAAATGTCCACACAATCCATTATTTAGTGGTTTTGGTAGTTTTAATATTATTTCGTTGGGAAATTGTAATAATCTAGTAAACAATATTCATATAATTTAATATATTTTAAAAAGATCATAATATTATAGTAGTTTTTTTTTTGTACAAATATTAGCGCATAGGTACGCTACTATTGTAGAGTTTGTTTAATTTAATCGATTTATAAATAAAAAGTTGTTTTATTTAATTGGGTGAAACTTTAGTGTTCAATTTAGGTATAGATATTGCTTTTAGAATAATATTAAGTATTATTACTAAACGAAAGTAAACGAATGTAAATTAATAATAGCTTTTCTTTATTCTATGATTTAATATCTATTATCCTTCTAGCACCATTTCGATGCCAGAATGTAAATGAAGTATACAACGCCTGCCCACCTGCCTGCCCTACAGACGATTGTAGTCAAGCCACCCCTACTGGAAGATGTCCTATTATAGGCCGTATCGGCATAGTAGTACCTTGCAAGCCAGACTGTCGATGCAAAAAGAATTATTGGAGAAAGAACGGTATATGCGTCCCATATGCCAGCTGCAATAGCCCAAACGCTTCGAGTACTGCCAGTAAGTGAACATCAGTAAATGTTAACAAAAATTCAGATTAAATTAGTCAATATTATTTATAGATGTTAATGGTACTAGAAAAGAGTGGGTTCAAATCTCTATTATCACGCTTCTTAAACCAATGAAAAATTAGCTTAGAAACACTGTCTACTTATAACCCAATAAAGAGTACTAATGTATTGAAAAATTAAGTATGTTTCTTATTTATTTAATTTTAAATTTACCCAATAATTTAGATACATAACTCGTCCTATTTGGTACCTAATATTTTTTTCATTCAAGTTTGTTTGCAATTAATTAACCTACAAATACATCTTAATATAATTCTGTTGCATTATCACAATTATCGTACAGTCAACGTCAAATAATTAGAGACGCTCAGGGTATTCAAATAAATAGACGCAACCAAAAAGCCAATAATATCGGTACAAACAAAGTTTCCTTATCAACAACGATATAGTCGTTCAAAGGGTCAAGAGGTTTAAAATGCCAAGTAAAACAGCGTAGCGTAGCATTAGTTTGACACAGACTTCAAAATTATAAAATCTTTGCAAAATTATTTTGTTATTTTTTAGTTTGTTATTAGAAGTCGATTTTTTTTCGTTAATAATTAATTTATTTTACGATTTTAAGTGATGAGTAGACCTTAAAAGGATGCTTCTTAAACGAGTGGTAGTGGTTGTCAACGAGTAGTAGTGGTTGTAGTTGTTCTATGTAAAACTTCACTTAATTAAGTGCAAACACAACATGTAAACTAACATTTTGGTAATATTGACAAGAACATACATAAAAATATTCGAGCGAATTGAGAACCTCTCTCTTTTTTGAAATAGGTTGAAAATGAGAACAGCCTCTTTTTTGAGGTTGGTTAAAAAGAAATGCAACGATGGGAAACCTCACTTCTGACATCAATTTTAATAGTGTTGTTCCTTGTAACTATTACAGTATAATTAAGTTTTTACCAAAAAAAAAAACCAAACTTTGTCAATTTCGACCGGATCCCATAATCGGAACCTAACCAAACTTTCATTAAGCAATCCTTGAAGTATAAAGAATCATCGAAATCGGTTGACGCGACATTGAGTTATTCATCCATTTGTCGCGCACAAACCAGAAATGGACCAAAAATATGGGACTACATGGGATTGATAATTTTTTTATTTAAAAGGTAGTGCACCTTTTAAATAAAAAAAATCATCAAAATCGGTTCACCCAGTGAAAAGTAATGAGGTAACAAACATAAAAAAAATACATTCGAATTGATAACCACCGTTTCTTACAAAAGTCGGTTAAAAAATAAACATTATATTTAGCTCTATCTTTATTTATTCAACTAAAATCGTTTTTATTATTTCAAAACGTCGAATTCGATATTTTGTTGTGTCACTAATGCGATATCTAGCCATATAAGCCTGGAACGCTATTATTGCTTCAATAGATGTTATTTCTAACTTGCTTTAATATTGACATGTAAGCAACACTAGATGGCCAAAGAGGTTTTCATATTTGGGAAGCCGTTTATATACAAAATGCTACTTTATTTCTCTAATGTGTCATATTTTTGAACACTTAGAATGCTTGGATATTATCGACGAGACTGTAATCATATTTATGGCGCTTTGACTGAAACGATCTATATGACATTTTAAGCGTCTCGATCTTTTGAGTGATTGACTATATTGTTGACGACAATAAGGAATCATTGTTTGTGCCGATATTATTGACTTTTTGGTTGCGTCTTTTTAATTGAATACCCAGGAATTGAACAACATCCTATACAAATTGCTCTCGATAACGATACAAATACTTTTTCGATAGTTGTTCGTGCTTGGGCTACTGAAAGTCTCTAATTATTTGACGCTGACTGTACCAGCCAAACTGCTAATTGAAATTATTACTCATTTTATAAAACATTATTAATAAAATATACGTGGGTACGACGCAAGTCAAATTTCCGTACATTTATAAAATTAAAAAAAAATACATCATTCATAGATGACTGAGGCATATGTCGAAAAATCGGAAAAAGTTTTTTCTGCTCACTGACAAAAATTACATTAGATAGATTTTAATATATTGATGTGACATCACATATGTGGATGTCAGATCACTTCTGCAGATATAAGATTACTACATATGTGAATGCGAGAGTTTTTTTTCCTTTTTTATATTTTTTTTATTTTAATTTTTTTGTTACGAGTTATTTATAAAGCTACTAATTACAGTTACAAATAAAAACGAGTTTCCTCATAGATAAAAACCTGGGTCGGACTCGGGGATTCCCAACGCGTGATCATAATATAATTATAGATACAATAATAAATATACAGCAATAACCAACACGTAACGGTTTAAAAAAATTAACAACTTGTTCAAAAAAAGAACAAAAGTACACCAAAACAACGTAAATGTGTATGAGCGGCTTCATGTTTGATATTTAATTCTATTATTGGCCAAACATTTGTAGTTAATTTTATATTTACATTTCTCCGATCTGGTGTCGAGGCAAAACGCGGCGTTGAGTTTCGCAATGCCTCCATAATTCGGCAGAAAGTAGGGAACGGAGTGTCTTAACACTAGATTCCCCCTGCCTACCCTGCTATGTGCGCGATACAGCGTGAAGATGATAAAGAAAGTAGTTAAAGCTATGAAGTCTAAAAACTAACAATACCTGGCATAAGGCACTATATCCTCCGCTTTCCGTCCAATGTTAATTTTTTTCTTGTAAACTTGCTTCAAAACACATCTTAAATATCCGAGGTAACTCTCCCTAGGTAAGTCACATTGGAACGATTAATATTGATGCAATATATAGCTTTCAAAATAAATTGACTATCTGTCACCAAAAGATGTTTAATTCTAAACAGAACAAAAATAGTTTCAGAGATTAGCGCCTTCAATTAAATAAATTTTATAATATTACTAAATATAAAAGAAGGTATATTATATGTAATAATATGTATCAAATGTTTATCTATACATATACCATACAGGTGTTTTGTCACCACCAATTTAAATAAAACCAGTTTTAACTACTCTATATTTTTTTCGCCAAAAATGTAAAAGCTTCTTTTTCCTAACAAAAAAATAATAAAATTATCGTTGTAAAATAAAACGCCATTTGTTAAGGACGACGCATGCACTCGGAATCGGAAATAGAGTCGTAGGAGTTCGCGATAAAGTTCAAAGTGGCTTAACCTTTAGTAGGATTTTCGTAGTAGTGTTTACGTTATTGGTATCTATGCGCAAAGAAACACGAAAATTGCTATATGGAAAGCAAAAACATTAGAGCCCTACTTTTAATAATTAATCCATATATACCATCGACATTTAAATAATTGTCTTCCACTAGTAACCAGATAAAAGAGAATAAATTGCGATAATATATAACTGCTATTGTATAATAATAATAACAATCTATCAGAATGCGTGCATAATTACAAAACTGCTTAGAGCTAAGTAAAGTCCCGATACCCCTTCTATTTCTCGAATAATATAAATAAAAACTCGAAACAAATATATTCAGAACTGGTTAAGTTTTAAATCAGTAAACATGAAGACGTTATTCGTTTTATATTTTTCCTCATTTGTTTTTATGTGTTTGTGTCAAAATGAGTCTGGTAAGAATTAAATACTTCAAGTAATATTTAGATAATATAATCTAATTCTTCACATTATATACCATCTTGGTGTAGTGAATATCTATGGGTTCGAGGCGTAGCGGGTTCGATTCCAGCTACGCTCAAATTTGTTCTCTAAATAAGTATTATGTCTAAGGGTTTTCGTGATGGTTGTGGGTTTGATTAAGAGGATTATTATATTTATTTTCTTTCATTTAATAGGCCTGTAAAAGAAAACCCCCTTATACAAAGACACAATATCTAGCTAAGTACCAGAATCTCTTTTTGTTTTTTATATATAAAAAAATATATATAAAATTAATTTTTTCATTTTCTCAAACAAACTCACAATTAGCTCAAGCGGTAAACAACAAAATAAGGCTTAGGGAGTTAATATTACAAGTTGATATTAAATTCTGTATATATTGCATATAGAATTATATGTAGACCTTGACATTCAAATAAACATGAAGTTAAAATATAAATCCTATTTCGATGTAAATAGTAAGTAATATTGACCTTCATTTATAAAACAAACCATGTATGCCTGTTTTCAATAACAATTTAACGCTACATGTTAGATTACATTTGAAGAATATTTTATTATGAAATTTTCTTTTATACTTTCCTTTATTTATAAATAATTTAAATTAAATTGAACTATTGAATATATTTTTAAATTACTTTTATTAAAAACATATATATTTACTTGTTTTTTAATTTATACAATAAATTAATTTATATTAAAAATATCCTGTGTTATATTCAACACTCTTTAGCTTAAATTATTATCACATATCAATACTCTTAATATTATAATACTTTTTGTCTTCATCACTCACTATATTTGGAGCTCCTGACAGTGGATCCTTGCCTTCATGTGTTTTAGGAAAAG
>DWGR01001640.1:0-15527 GCA_018247715.1 Heliconius burneyi | reverse complement strand
AGAACCTAATTTTAAGACACTCCGTACCCCATTTCCCACCGTATTTGGAAATCTGCACTCACCACGGCATATTAGAATTAACAAGCAGAAACACAATTCCATCCCTCTGGTTGATACCGTCGAGTTCAACAAGCAGTTGCGCTTTGAGCCGCCTTGAGGCCTCGTGCTCTCCGCCGCGCTCACTCGCGAGCGTCTCCACTTCGTCTATGAAGATGATTGATGGGGCGTAGTATGATGCCATTTCGAACAAAACCTATAGGAAAGATGAAAAATATTAAATAAAAAAATACATTATTTCACACGCGTACTTAAATTTCTTTGAGTGGTAATCGAACCTACTAATTTTAGGTTTTCAGATTCCTTCCACTTTATTATGCGCGGGATACAGCGTGAAGCTAAAAAAATGCCCCTCTGGTAGTAAACGGAATCAATCCAAATATTAGACACAAGATATAATTTAAAAAAACAAAAATCTGATAAAAGTATCTAGTTTTAGAATTTTAGTTATGAATGGCCACCATCCCTGACTTAGGCCCACTCCAGATTAATATAGGAAAAAATAAGCATTGCTTAGAAAAATATGTATAGAATTAAATATACAATCTATAATTATAAGCTTATAAAATATATACTATACTTCTATAGCCAAACATTTCATTCAAAAATTAAAACACAACACCTTAACAATTTTCTCCGACTCGCCCCTCCACTTGTTGACGACGGTGCCGCACGTCACGTTGAAGAACGTGCACCCGCTCTCCGCCGCCACAGCCCGCGCCAGGAGAGTCTTGCCGGAGCCCGGGGGGCCGTGCAGGAGGACTCCTCGCCAGGGCTCCAGGAGACCAGTGAACAGTTCGGGATATCTGGAGATATAGGTGTGCCTAAAATCTTAATGATGCTTTGATGTATCGTGAAAATATTCTTGTTATGGGACTAGAACAGGGGTTCCCAACCTTTTCTTGATCTGTGACCACTTATATAAATATTGCTAGTAGGGACCACTATGTAGGTATGATAAATATAAACTGTCATAATCAAACACAAATTTTAACACCGGCCCACTACAATTAAAATTGTTTGCGGACCATTTTTAGGCTTCTGCGGACCACTAGTTGGGAACAACTGGACTGAGATATTTAGGTAATATTAAATATCCTCGCTCCCAGATTTCCTCTACATACCCTGCCATGTGCGGGATACACTGTGCAGTTATTTTTTAGAATATCTTGATAATAAAAAAGTTATCTTTTCCTTAATTATTGAATGAATTATTTTCATTCCCTTACTTCCATCAATCTTAGTTTAAAGTAGATCTATACGATAGGTACCATTCTATCATTAAAAAACCTACAAGAAGAGTATTCTAAGTCAAGTTTTAATGAATTAAAGCTTAAAGGCTTTAGGAGCGTCTTCATCAAAATAATTAGAGCCGCATTCATTACTCTTCACTTAAACGTATTTAATGCAAATGAGCTTTGAATGAAACCTTTGCTGATAGTTATTTCAAAGTAAATTTTCTTATAAGATAATTAAATATTAACTAAAAAGCTAGTGCTACAAGAGGGCTACAAGAGTTTAATTGTAAAGCGACTGTTATGAGTTCGATCCCCACTCGAGGGAATAAATTATTAATTATTAATATTTAAATTAATATTGGTTATTATTAATATCTACATTTCTCCACTCTGCCATCAAGGCAAAAGACCGGCTGCTAAAAATTTGGCGGAAAATGGGAACGGCGTATCTTAACACTAGGGTCCCTCTACCTATCCTGCTGACCTGCTGTAGGATACAACTTGAAGTTGATTTTTTTTATCTTTCTAAATGTCTTTTTGCCATACCGTAATTTATTTTAAAAAATTTAGTCCTTTCATTTGATATCCATATTAGGTGAGTTGTGCAAAATTGTCATTTTCGAATTCGCCATTTTGTTGCTGCGGCCATTTTGGATTAACAATATTATTTATCACATGTATATAAATAGACAGTAGGTTTGATTGAGTTAATATAGATACACATACTAACAGGACACAATGGTATAACATTAAAAAATATATATGAAATAACTTTCTTATTACAAAATGAAAATATTTTTTATTGAAATTACGTATTATTTAATTATAATTGAGGCGCAGGCCACCGTCGTGGCGCAGCGGCACAAGGGTGTGACTGTTACGCGACGGTTGTGGGTTCGTTCCCACTTGAGGAAGTGAAATATTTATTTACGTTTACATATCCATTTCTTCGCTCTGTAAGTAACAACCGACAACCATCGCGTGATCGCGCAGAGATGATACGATGGTAATAATAAAATTTTTAATTTGATATTGTAGTAATATTACTAAGTTACGTATTTATATTATTATTTTCTGAATAACATAATAACGATATTAATAAGTAAAATTGAATTTGGCGGCACAGCGTCAGAATCGAACCCGCTACTGCCGCACTGTAAGTGCGGCAGTAGCGGGTTCGATTCCCGCTCGGGAGGATGAAATATTTATTTTTCCTAGCTCTAGGAGTGTCTCATCTCTATTTAGGGGCTGTGAAAGAATAAATAAAAATCGAAATTGAAAAAAGAAAAAACCAAATTACCTTACTGGAAAAACGACAGACTCCATTAATATATTTTTAGCGCTCTCCAGTCCTTTAACATTATTCCAGGATATTCCTTTAGGATATATTATGTCTTGGTATAATAATTCGACAATCTGTTTCTTCTCCTGAGATATGTTCGAGAGAAGACCGGATAGAGGCTTCCTTTCTATGGATGGTATGTTGACTTCTAAGTTACAAAGAAGGTTCTCCTAGAAAAGATATATTACTGTAGGAGAATGTATAGCATAGTGTTTTTTTAGCTTCATAAAAAAATACTTCATGTTGTATCCAGCATATAGTGGAGTAGGCAGAGGGAGCCCGGGAACCTAATGTTAAAACTGGAAAGAGATTCCCAATAAGGTAGTTTCGTTCCCACTTTCCACTCGATCTTGGAGACATAGCGTGTTGAGCGTAGGAATACAAAATAAATAAAAATCTCATCTCATCAATCTCATCGACTGATTGTAAAGACAACAGTTATTGGTTGGATTCCCACTCGGGGGAATTAATTATGTCCTAGTTAGCTCGCTCTGATAACCGGAGTCGGAGCGCGATGTTTAGTTCCACCATTTAACACGTTATTTATCGAAAATTAGACGGAATTTGGAACGGAGTGCCTTACCGTTAGGTTCTCTTGGCGAATCGCGCGGTACAGCTAAAGAGAAAATATATCCCATATTACCATCAGCACAAACTTTTCAATCCAGAAATTTTGCAATTGCAGCACACAGTAGGTAGAGTACTCAAAACTTACAGAAAATTACTAAATATGCACAAATTTCACTTATCGATACAATTTTTTTACCGCTCTTAAAGATTTAAGAGTTTTGCCGTAAAAACTTTATTTAACCTACACTTATACTTAAGTTATATTATAATATTGAAGATCTTTTGGTGAAATGTGTTAATCTCATAGGCTCATACATAGAGTGACAGTTCTTTTTTCGGCTCAAATCGGGACATCGATTTTCTAATTTACAATTTTAATCATTTTTAACTATTATATGAAAAACTTTACTTATGATTTTTCCATGTTTTTTAGTTTTTCATATTCCATACTTTTGGCTTTTTAGGGTCTTTCGTTGTTTTTAGGGTAGCTTTCGTTTTTGTTAGAGGTATGCTTTCGTTTTTTTTAGGTAAGTATAATTGACAAAAAATTTGAGCTTTTTTTAAGGAGTACCGGGATATTCGCGGTGAAAGGTTATTCGTCGACCAAACTTACGTACCATTTCGAAAAACGGAACATTTGTGCCATGTTTCGGGACACCGGGACACACAAGCGAAAAAAGGGACGTCTGGTCACGTTACCCAGTAATTACATTGCTTCTAATGACTACGGCGCCAAAGCCGCATGTAAAAGCTATTTTTAGTTTATTTTCCAACATACATGTATAATTCAATCTGCTTCAGTAATCTTTACGTTTGTTTCCCTACATATTACCTTGCATTATATTAAAAGTAAGTATGAGACTTAAATACATAATACGACTATAACCTATTACAAGAATAGAACTAAATAGGTCTCTAAGTTCTACGTCATTGTACTGTAAATACTTTATATGTGATTAAATATCCAATGCTAAAAGATTTTTTAAAATTCAGACTAGTAGTTCGGAGTTCTTGAGATTAGCGTGTTGAACTAGACAAAAAAAAACATGAAAATTTGTATAGTGTTACTAATCTTACTGTAGCAATGAATCGTACCTTTAGTAATTTGGTAACAGTGAAAGTAGCTGGTAAGTCAGGTTCAGGCTCCACCTTCTCCACGACGTGTTCAGGCCTGGTCTTCCTCGTCTGAGGTCTCTTCACAGGAGGCTCGTCCACTTTGCGACAGAACAGCGGTTGTTTGTTGAAACGTATCAAGTAGTAACTGCAATAGTCCTGTTCGAGAAATATTTGACAAATTTCTTTAGTTAGTTTAGCTGCCTGTATTAAAAGAGAGTACGCAGAGGGAATAAACACTTTGTTTATCACTTTTCACGAAGTTTTGGAGTTGCGTGTTAAATAGCGCAACTCAACGCCGAGAATCTTAGCAGGGCAAGGAAATGAAAATACTTCGTTACCCACGTGGGCACTGAAACCACAATCGTCGCGTTCACAATCTGTCTCTCTCCCACTGCGCCACTTTTCATCTCTTAAAAATACACCTATATCTAGTACAATACTGAATGTTTTGACCCTAGAAACTTTCAGCATGTAGTCCCGCAAATCACTTCAATAATTATTAGAGTATAAAACAGTAAACAGTAAATATTACAGCATATTCTTAACGGTTACACCCTAAGATCACCCACCCATAGATCACCTTTATCCTCGCTAAAGGTCATAGAGAAATCTTACTTGTACATCTACAGGTATAAATAATACAATACCCAATACTCGTGTAATATCAAGGCCATCGTAAAACAGTGGAGGGTATCTGGCATTACTCATGATAATCGTGGACTCAGTTCTTGTGGTTCTGAGAGGCGAAATAGTAAAAAAAAGAGAGAAAAAAGAGGAAAAAAAAGTGTAAAAAGTGACCACAAATGGTTAAAATTATGAATATTTAGATTTTTTATAATCTTGTCGCTTTGTTAGTAATAATTTATAAATAAAGACCTCAAATATATAACAGTGAGTTAGTTAGCTTATTTAGTTAGTTACTTAATTGTACACAAATAATAAAAAAATACAAATAATAAATAAAGAAAATAAACGTACAATAGATCTATTTTAATAACACTTACATAAATATAAATAGCATCGAAACGTTAAAATGTGCTTCTCAATTGACGTCATTGAAACGGCAAAAATCTTTAATAACATATGTTTCGTAAAGAGCTCGAGCTTTTAGTTCACAAACTTGAATGATTGCGATATACGTGTGACAGTAAACGTGACAGGTAGTGTGTTCGATTCCCACTTGAAGAAATGAAATATTTAATATTTTCATTTGTTTGCAGTCACTCTGTCAGTGCCTTCAGAAGCAGTGCCTTCAATGCACAGCGCCTTAAGAGTTCGGCGGAGAGTGGGCAACGGAAGTTTCTTAACGGGAATGGAGTATCTTAAAAACTAGGCTACCTCTGCCATGTGCGGTCCACATAAGAAACTAAAAAAAACAAAATATTGTATTAAAGAGGTTATCGGAGCCAATAGTCCAGCGCGTGACTGTGAACGCAGTAGTTGTGGGTTAGATCCCACTTGAGGAAATAATTATTTTAAAATTAATGTCAAGGATGAAATAAAATAAAAAAAATTGTAGAGTGATGAAATAAATTTAAAAATAAGACGAGATACTGCCTCGTCGTAACTGGGGAACGAATGTCTTAATTAACACTAGGTATCCTACCTACCTGTCGTATTATGGGAGAAAAAAAGTTACGAAAAGTTAGTAATGGAAAAAAGGAACCCTTATAAGATCACTTTGTTGTCTTTCCGCCCGTCCGTCTGTCTGTCAAAAGCCTTTATCTTAGGAATGCTTGGAGATATCGAGATGAAATTTAAACCATATACTTAGATCTTCAGTTCCTTGATTTTTGAAAAAATCATATTTCTACATTTATTTAATCGCAAATAAAAAAAAATCTGAAAACTATACGTACATTTGTGGTTAAATGTTAAAATATAATAGCCCTGGAGGGGAGGCAAAATCTAGTATTAGAGCCTCTAGTTCAAATAAGGCATCACATGCTAAGCTAAACTTGAATTTCAGAAAAAGTTCGAGACCTCCAATTTTTGTGCGGAACCCTCGGTGAACCGACCCATATTTGTCTGGTTTTATTATTACTACTCTCGTGCTGATTTTTAAAACATAATGTGAAACATTGTGAAAATGATAATATTAAAAATATCATTGCCTCGAGTGGTAATCGATCCACAACCTGTCGCATCTACACTCGCACGCTTGAGCCGCTGCGCCACGACAGCCTCTATATAAATACGACGCAGCATTTTTTCCAAAAACGAAGGTATGAAAATTGAAACTATTTAAGAATAAGCAAACTATATAACACAATTAAATACAGAAACAAAACAGAAATTGAAAATAAAAGTAAAAGCGATGCACCAGAGAGAGGTGTACGTTTGGAAACGGGCTTCCGCATCAACGTTTCAGTTTCGTAATAGATATAACGCAATCGTATATAAGGCTGAGTGCACATCAAAATTAACTGACATTTCTAAAAATCACATGAATAAACTTTTGTGCAATTCTGCGTATAGGGGCGGCAGTAATGAAATATTTTTATGATCGCATCTCTGGGAACAGCTGGAAATGGGGAACGGAGTGCTTTAACACCAAAAGGCAGGGACTTAATATAGGAATAGAAATAATCTGAAAAATTAAAATTTATAGGTTTTTTATACAAAAAAAATTACGAACTTACGTAGGGGATTGGTCAATAAGTAATATTATTTTCTAAACAATCCCCTACCCTTATATTTTTAGTTCAGTCCACAGAAAAGTAATTTTGTATGAAATGCAAAAAATGGTTCCAAGACTATTTGAGATTGAACTTCCTGCAATCCAATCCTACAATCTTGACATTGGACCTTCGATTGGCATCCAACATGTACGCAACCGGTTGTATTTTCTATAAATGTTTATAAATTTTGCTTCTTCGAATTTTTGCCTATTTGTGTATTGTAAATCCTTAATTTGTGGCAAATTATATAATTGTATCACAGTGAGAAAAGAGTGCCATGTCACCATCATCTATGCTTAAGCCATAAAATAAAAAAAAAACAAAAAAACAAAAGTAAAAAAATGCATTTATATATGATGCAGTATAACAGTCCCCTAGAAGCCGTCAGCGTCACGGCGTCCGCCTGTCTCGCCCTCCCGTGGCTCCGCTCCAACTAGAATGCACAGTGTATTTCAACGATTCTAAATAACCTGTTTTCATATGGTTTGTCATAATTATTACGTAAAATCGTTTTATTCATATTTAATTCTCAAGATGAAAAGAAGAAAGATGACAATTTTCCTCTTAATACTCTGCAGCAAGAATTATTCTATTAGGTATTTGATAGTGAATAATTTAAAACCTTTTTTGTTGATCGATAAAAAAATTACAAAACAAAATAAATAGAGTGCAAAATTGAGTTTCACCGTCTACGACAAAAAAGTGAACTGGCTTACAATCTTCGTCCCCACAGCGAAAATTTGAAAATATGGGAAGAAAAATCTTTAAAAAATTTTAAGCTTTTAAAGAATTATTGTGAAATGAGGAGGTCAAATATTTTGGTAACTTTTAAATCATAATTACAAACATAAAAAAATAACTTGCGACCAACAACATACAAATACTTTTCGGTCCAAACTATTCAAATTAAATGAAAAGTGACCCAAACTTTTAGAATTCATTTCAACGGCAAAACTAAACGTGTTAAAAATACGAGAGAAAAAATATGCTAAGTTGCTAATAGGCAAAAAGGACATTTTTCCATGTATTCTTCATTCTAGGACAAGTATATTGAAATATTTTCTTCTTTTTGTTTCCTAAAGGTCTTACATTTGGAGTAATAGAACTAGAGCCGTTTTGTTTTTATAATTGGAAAGAAAAATAAATTACAAATTGAGGCCTGTCGAGGCGCAGACGACGAGCTTGCAACTTGTTGCACGTTTTGAGTTCGATTTTATTGGGGATGAAATATTTAATATTTACATTTTCCTCGCTCTGGTAGCGAGGCAAAGCGAGGCGTTGAGATCCGCTACTCAAAAGAAATGCCCCAAGAATTCGGCTGAGAGTGAGGGACGGTGGTGTCTTAAGGGGAACGGAATGTCGTAACACCAGGTCCTCAGATCCCCTTTACATACCAGGGTAGGCTATGTGCGTGATATGCACATAGCCAAACCCTAAACTACGTAAAGTTAGGAAAATACTAATTATTACGAGGCCCCACATTCTTACAATCAGGGCCCTCGTGACGTCATGGGCTCAGACTGTAAAAACTGAAATTATACAGAATCCAACACAGAGTTTCACTTATCACTAGCGTTTTCACTATTAACTAACAATAAACGAGATAAATTAAGACCAAAAAAAAAAAAGGAAATTTCTTTTAAAATTCACAAAAAATATAAACCAAGTAAAAAGTAATTGCATCAAGGTCCACATTGCAGTCGAAAACATTTGGAACGTTGTCAGCTGAGGCATTAAATCATTCTTAGCTTTCATTGCGACGCGCGCTATTATCGTGTTTCGACTTAAAACTTCCCTTGGAAGATTACAATGAAAAATCTAATATTTAGTAATATATAGTCTTTTAATGAACTATTTTTATTAGCTTTACGCCTTACTTGCTACATAGTAAGATAGAAAAAAGCTGGAGTCTAGTCAGCTAGATAGCAGCTATCTCGAATCGGGCTTAAAGAGGAGAATGGAGTGTCTGGCCCCTAGGTTCCAAGATTCCCTCTACCCTGTTATGAGTGGGATACAGCGTCAAGACAATAATAATATTAATATAAAAAATACAACAATTTAAAATCACCGCCTTAGATTAAAAAAAAACAAAATTATACAAAATTTCGATTAATTAATCGGTGTCAATTTGAGGGTAAAATAGGCAAGATAACATCGATCTTATTATGTTCAGCTTCAGACGCCAGCGTATAACTTGGTGGCCTGTTTAGAGAGTGCATTGTCTTATTTCCGTCTGCGATACGGGTCACTGAGTATGTGACGCGAGCTACTTATGTCTTTAGAAATCTTTTCTTTTTTTAGCTCCACGCTGTATCCCGAAATAGCAGGGAACCTGGGAAACTAGAGTTAAGACACTCCGTTCCGATTAAGGTACTTCTGTTGCCCACTTTCCGGCGAATTCTGGAGGTATTGCATGTTGGGTGGTGTAACTCAACGCTGCAGAAATATGTTTGTATAAAGAATTTGGTTCTTTTTTCACATTTATGGGATTGTACATACGTAGATCCATATCAGCATATTTATTGAGCATAAGAAAATAATGTAAGCATTATAAAGAAGAGTTTGGATGGGGAATTGCGATATCTATATATACTTCTTCAAATAATACCAAATTTTAATTCTTGTATTTTTCCAGTAAAATAATGAGAGAAATAATCTACTATAATAAATAATGCTTGAAAATAAAAAGATATTACTAAAATAAACTAATATTTAAGTCCTCTAGGCTCAGTTGCGTTTCACCTACCGATGTATTAATAGAATAATTTAAAAAGTTCAATATAAGAAAAATAAATACGATACGAAAAGCGTGCCGTTAAATTTCACAACTGAATAGACAATGCTCAATGAAAGTGTAGAATGGAGTTACTTAACACTAGGTTCCCTTGCCTACCCGACTATTTGCGGGATACATCGTGAAAAATGCTAAAACACCATTTAATAGTATAGGCATCGTGCTCAAAACAGATGTTTTGTGAATGGCCCATTGCCCATTGAGCTCAAACGCGCATTCCACTTGCCATCTCTGTATGTAGGTCACTAAGTTTATGATGGTGGACTCGATGAGAAATTTTGCGGTAAGGAAAATCTTAGGGTGGAATGTATTATTTAAAATATAGTATAGCAATAATATATGTTAATTTTTTGGAAGAAAAGAATGCTTGACGCTTTTTCTATGATATGTAGCAGAACAGGTAAGGAGTAGGTACTGCCTAGTATTAAGAAGAAGCTCAAAAGCTGGCAACGCACCAGCAGCTCCTCTGGTGTTACGCGGTGTCGTGGGCGGCGGTGATCACTTACTATCAGGTGACCCGTACGCTCGTTTGCCATGCTTTTTCCATAAAAAAAAAAGATACGTCATTCTCCATTTTTAATTTCAGTGCAAAGTCAAGACGAAGAGCGAACCAACGCGGTGTCTGAAAGTTTAAATAATACACTCCTCCAATTGGGTATCAAACCCAATTTACAATCAGAATTCAGATTTATCAGATTTATTTAGTTGTGATACTATACCTGTATATAAAAAGGTCGTTCGTATTCCGAATTTAGCAAAGCAAATGGAACCTAGTGTTAAGACACTCCGTGGCTCTTTTTGCACTATAGCAATATAATCATTACCTGCAATATAATATCCAAATCTATATTATCACATAGTTGAAACTCGCTGGTGACTGCCGCCTCTTCTACAAACGTGTCAGCTGTATTGACATAGCCCTCTTGCTTTAAAAAACCAAGGATCAGGTACTTGAGTATACGTTTTCTAGTTCGAAATAATGCTTCTTTCTGCAGTAAAGAATTAAGAAGGTGACTGAATGACTGACAGACAAGGTACAAATTGGTATGCTTCTCTGGTGTTACTGGAAGTTTCTCTGGTGTCTGGAGTTTACTTAGGTGACCAATAAAGGAAGTTTTCCCCAATTTCCTACAGGAAAGGAAGCAAATGGAACTATATTTTTAATACTTGTACATACACGATGCTGTTGCAGGTATTCTTATTTGAGAATTAAATATATTACATATTTCCTATTGCACCTAACATAAACGAATAATATTTCCTGTTTCATTCAAGAAATTTATCTAATGTATAAGCTTTCGACTGGTTCTCTACGGAATACAATGCTATCATGGTAAGGGACTGTTGTTACATGCATGACTGAGTAACAATGGGCATTAATTCAAATATAAATGAAGGGGTTATCGGTAATATAGATATTATATTGTTTATTATTTTGTTTGCTCTGACTAATCAAAGATCGAGGCTGGGATTTTCAAACGTGACGGTTGTGGATTCGATTTCCAGTGGGGGATATATAAAAGGCGTTGATTTACGCAGGTCAACAATTAATGTGAGTGTCTTAACACTATGTTACTTTTGCCTAACATTCTATATGCGGGATTGAGCGTAAAAATGTATAAAAAATAACAACATAGGTTAAGGGAACCTAACGCTAAAACAAAATGTAATTAGATGTGTAAATAGAAAAGAATAACTTACCGATTCCAGCTTCCTCAAATGACTCATGGGGCGGTTTACACCTGTCATATTCATTTCACAATATAAAAAAAATAGAGATTTATATACAAATTATTTTAATAAATATAGCAATATATGAAAAATGTGTTAGGCTGCGTGTGACAATTGACGTGTTGCGGTTACTAAGGGTTGTTTTGGGGTTGCTAGGCTATTAATAGGGTAAATATGCATCCGAAATATTTATTTTACCCAGATTGTCCTTTTACTTTTAGGCAATTAATAGTAGTTATGTATTATATTTATTTACGATTTTATTCTAAGGCGGTCAAGGTGCAGCTGCACTACGATTGACCGTAAATGCAAATATTGTGAGGTCGACTCTCACTTAGCTGCATGAATTATTTTCATTATCTCGCTCTCAAAACAAAACAAAGAGCAGCGCTTAGTTCCGTCACTGAACACACGGTGTCTCAACAATTAGGCGGTGCTTGAAGAACGGAGTGTCTCAGCACGGTGCTCCCTTTGCCCAACGTAAAGCTATCATATTATATTGTATTCAAATCAAACTCAAGCTCTACATTCTAGAGAATCAGATTTCGTGATTGCTTAACCCAATTAATATGAAAAAAAGAACATTTCTTTATATAAGAAACGTATACAAACACAAGCTTATTGATTTAATAAACTTCTTGCTTACGATACCGGAACAACGTAAAACCCTTTTTAAAATGCGGTAATTTTTTTTTTTTATGGTAAAAGCATGGCAAACGAGCGTACGGGTCACCTGATAGTAAGTGATCACCGCCGCCCACGACACCGCGTAACACTAGAGGAGCTACTGGTGCGTTGCCAGCTTTTGGGGTGGCTGGGCCCCGGAGCCCGGCATTACCTAATGCGAAACGCAGTGGCATAATGCCACTACTTCACGCCGGTTTTAAATGCCGGGGGTGGTAATTATCCGGTCGAGTCTGTCCATGCGTGTCGCCATTGCTGGCGGCATGACTCTCCCACTCGTAAATAATGATAAGCACAGAAATATAAAGGGATTTTTATAATGATAAGCTTATATTATTTTTATGCAGCGTTGAGTTCCGCCACTCAACAAGCTATACCACCAGAATTTAGCGGAAAGTGGGGAACAGTGTCTTAAGATTAGGTTCCCTCTGTGTACTCTGTGTGCGGGATACAGCGTGACGCTAATGTAATTTTAATTTTTAATATTATATTTATGATTATACATACTGCAACAATTGATATGTTTATGACACAATGCGGTGGTTATAACGACTTATTTCACTTTTTGTGTGAAAATATCAAATTTTTGAAACGGAGAGTCTCAACACAAAAAAAAAAACATTCACATAAGTAGTTAAAAATTAACAACTCGATGTATTTAAGCTTATCGCAGTTTACGCTGTGTTTAATTTGCATTCATTACACTGTTTCATGCTAGCGTGAAGGTCAAGGATTCAGCGAGCCTTCGAAACTAGTATAATTTTCACTATAATAATTTTTCCGTTGTTTTTCTTGTAGATTTTATTTCACGGTAAAAACTTTAAACTAATTTTAAACATTATAGGATGAGAATTATATAAACTTGGCTAGTTTACTAAATTAGAATTGTAATAATTTCTTATTTTTTAATTTTTCCTGATGAAGATAACTTTATGAAGAATGTAAAAATATAACAGATTTTTTTTACATTATTAGATTAATGTAGTAGGTCTTTTTTTATTTTTCAAAATCAAAAATAAAAGCTAAAATAAACTTTATTCAATTAGTGTTGTGCCTACTTCACTTTGACCATTGAGGTCAAATCACAAAGATATGTCACTAGTTTTAGTCCTACAAGAAAAAAAAACCTATGATATCCATAATTATTAGAAAAAATATTTAAAAAATCTTACAAAGAAGATTTATTACAATCTTACAAAGCACTTGCCTTCAGATGTCGCATGGCTCTTCGTGACGAATTTGCATAGAGGTCAAGGATAAGAATTTTTCAAATATAAAACGCGTATATAAGACCTACATTCTTACAATTTACTAGCATTTCTCTCAAAACTTTATAACTAAATACTATACAGAACAATGAGTCCGTCGTAGCGCAGCGGCACAAGGCTGTGACTGTAACGCGATGGTTGTGGGTTCGATCCCCACTCGATGAATATTTATTTACGTTTATATTTCCATTTCTTCGCTCTGGTGTCGAGACAAAGCACGGCGTTGAGTTCTGCCACTCGACACGCAATGCCTCCAGAATTCGGCAGAAAGTAAGGAACAGAGTGTATTAACACTAGGTTCCTTCTGCCAACCCTGCTGCGTGCGGCATACAGCGTGAAGCGTGAAATTAAAAATTAAGACATTAAGGATATAACTTAAATAATACCAACTCAGGCGCTAGGCCAGAATAGCATAATATCTACACCTACCTTTTACAAATTTATTTATTTTAAAAAAAAAAAGAATCACCAACTATCAAGTTGAATTATCAAAATAATAATTAGTAATAAGTAGTAAATAAATAGGTAGGTAGTAGTAATAAAGAGATATATGTTAACTTAAACAGTCGATGTTTATTTTATATTTGATTAACATTATGTAGATAACAAATTGAATGATAAATAACATTCGATGTAATATCGTACCGCGTTGCGCATTTCCGCAACAGATCTGCAGTAATAATGTGCCATCTGAAGTTTTTTTATTATTATTTTTTAATATTGTTTTTAAACAGAAAAATTAAACATGTTTAACATAATGACTATTCATATAAAATAATAAATTAAATAAAAATTAAAAAAAAACAAATTCATTCTTTTATTTCGTTTTTAGGGCTAGGTACCTGAAAAGGAAACAACGTAAGCTTTATAGGATAACTTAGTTGTTCATCTGTTCGTTTGTGAAGACCATCGAGATTGCGTAGAGGGTTAAAGCTGAAATGAATATTAAATATTTAAGTCTACGGTCCCTTAGAGAACAGATAAAAGTTAATTATACGAGAACGTTTTTTAAATGTGTATGTAATCAAAAACCATCTTTGTTATTATTTAAAAACAGCAATAAAAGATACTTGCAATTTTTCATTTTTTATACTTTACATAAATGACGATGCATAAATCGACGATACCTGCTATCGTCGATTTATGCATCGTCATGATTCATTTTGTGTGAAATTGGCCGCATAATCAAAACCTATAGGGTACTTCCCGCGGACCTACAGTTATGAAATATTAAATTAAAATACAAATTGTAAAAAAATCCAAAAAGTGTTAAAAATCCAAATTATAAAAAAAAACAAAAATATTTATTGGTATTTCATAAAAACAAACGAGAGTCGGGCTCGCCCACCAAGGGTTCCGTATAAAAATTGGAGATCTCGAGCTTTTTTTAAAATTCAAGCTTACCTTAGCCAGAGCCCTTATATCTGATACCCTACTTGAACTAACGGCTTTAATACCAAATGTTGACCTTCCTTTTAAGGCTATTATTTTTAGGATTTAACCACAAAAATATAGGTTTCAGATTTTTTCCTGAACTAGTAAGTACTACCTGTAGATACTAGGTGCCAAACTGCATAATTCTAGATCAACCGGTAAATGTAGAAATACATTTTTTTTCAGGAAATCATGGGGCGTATCGTTTGAATTTCAACTCGATATTTCAAAGCATTCCTTAGAAAAGGCTCTTGACAGACAGACAGACGGACAGCAAAGTGATCTTATAATATTCTTTTTTTTTCTTAAAGGAAACGGAACTCTAAAAACAAACTTATATACGCAGAGGCACAAAGTGTCACTGCCATTATCATTCTCTAAGATCGAATGATGCCCTTACTCTCTTATCACGCTCACGTCATATTATACCACTGTTCTCATTCTCATCTTAAATTATTTATAGGTCACCTACAAATGCGGCTTAAAAATTCTCTTTTTAGGTGTAGTTTACGCCGAGTGAGTTATAGGCTTTGACCACAAGAGCATTAATCCCAGTCTAATTCGTATACGAGTAGGTATGTACTCGCATACCTATTTACGTACATTTCCAAA
>DWGR01001639.1:0-15527 GCA_018247715.1 Heliconius burneyi | reverse complement strand
CCCCATACAACATACAAAAAGATACTCACTTAAACTCAACATTAGTGATGTTACACAGTTCTGTACCACTTATATTCCAATCGGATAATTTAATACCGATGAGATTGAACTGGCGTACCGCCCATTGTATCCATAGTTTTACATGTTGTACCGACCTAAAAAACAAAATTTAAAAAAATGGTTCATACAGTATTCCAAATTTAAAAGGGAAGGCAGAACGAGCCTAGTATTTCAGACGTACCGCCCATTGCGAGGAACATTGCGTACTAAGCGGCGGAGCTCAACTCCGTACTTTGTCTTGTTACTAGAAAGGGGAAATGAAAATATTAAATAATTCAATTCCTCGAGTGGGAATCGACCTACAATCATCGCGTTGACAGTTAGACGCTTTTCCAATAATTATTTTTATTTTATATTTATTCACTAATCCTATTGCTAAAGCCGTAAACGTTATTTTTTATATCAACCTATGTAACGTAACATCTACTTTTTTTTATGGTAAAAGGACAAGGCAAACGAGCGTTCGGGTCACCTGAGGGTAAGTGATCATCGCCGCCCACGACCCCGTGCAACACCAGAGGAGCTACAGGTGAAAACTTATACGTACTTTCATTTTAAATAATTTATAATTCCACCAATAATATAAATGTGAAAATTTAGGAAATAAATGTTTGCTGCATTTCATGTTTGCAGACCGGATTTACATGAAACTACAGTAATATATCTTATACCACATAAGAACACATAGGCTAAAATTTATATAAGCAATATGTTTGATTTGGCTATAATATAACGAAAAAATCCTTCCACGCGCCACGCAACTTGTGGTATGGCCTACCCGCGGCAGTATTTCAAAGTTGGTACGACCTGGGTGGGAACCTTCAAAAAACGCGTCTTTCTCCACCTTGGCGGCCGGCAACGTACTTCTAGGTCCTCTAGTGTTGCACGGGGTCGTGGGCGACGGTGATCACTTATTATCAGGTAATCCAAATGTTCGTTTGCCTTAACTTTTCCATTAAATAAAAAAAAGTTGAAGCGGGCGAAGCCACGTGTCTCACCACTGCGCGGGGTCGTCGGGGACCCTGGCGCGGCTGTGCTCCATGCGGAATGCCAAGTCCACCACCCACTTGACCGCGGCCGCGTGCTGCTGCTCCGCGTCTGACTGCGGCAGTGATAGCGGTAGTGGTAGGTGATCATTGTCTTCAGTGCCTGCAAAGAAATAGGAAAGAAAATAATAATAATAATACTGTATTGCACTAAAAACAAAGAAACACTAGAGTAACAAAATTTGCAAGAGGACAATAAAAAAGTGCAATGGCGGCCTTATCACTAAAAGCGATTTCTTACAGGCAACCATTTGAAAGGATCTATTACATAAAAGACGTTTGTTTCTATTTCTTTATAGCTTAACACGGCATCCTGTATATAGAAGGGTGGACGGGCATAGGGGACATCAATTCCTCGTCAACCGCCAACCATGGCACACCACGAAGACCTCATTGATTTTTCTTGTTTGAATATTATTAATTTAACATTTACAAACATTATATACTTTTATTTGGAGTTATTTTGTATTATTATTAGTTAATATTTTTTCAGGCCAACCGTCACGCAGGGGCAGCCTCCACAAGTTCTTAAGATAAACGGTCTTAACAAACGGACAGATAGACAGAGCAATACTTTACCATAATTGTTTTGGTAGTGAACCGTAGATGTCATAAAATTATTAGGGTTTTAGGTTCACTAACTTAGAGAGAGTATTTACTCTTTTAGTTACTTTAGTTACTTTTTTATGGTACCACTAACTCACAATCATCGTCTGGTGGTAATTGTAGCAATTCTTCATCAGGTTTGAGCACATCCATTATGTTGATTTTCTTTTGAGATGCTCTTATTTGGATATTCACTTGAACCACACCGGAACCACGGATACATTGTTCCACTAGTGTTTTGTGGTTTTCCAACTGTAATTACAAAAAGTACATACATATAATATAATATGTATTTATATGTAAAACAAATTATATATCTTAATACACTCGTAGTCTTTAGTTTTTTTTAATTAGAAATATTTTATTTTAAATGCACTCTCATTTATTATTATAATTACTATTAGTGATTTCATTTTGTATACTTATTCTTAATGAGAGTGATTATGATAGATAGATTTATTCAAAATTCAAATTCAAACATCAAATTCAAAAGCTCTAATTGAGTTTATGATTGCACCTTGCATTTGTAACTTTTGTATTTTTCGATTGTAAATTAATTAATAATTAATAAAAATATATAAAAAAACCAGACAAGTGCAAGTCGGGCACGCCGAGGGTTCCGTATAAAAATCTAAGGTCTCGAGATTATTGTGAAATTCAAAGTTAGCTTAGCCAGCACCTTTTCATCTGATACCTCCCTTGAACTGGTGGCCTTAATATCAAATTTTGTCCCCATTTTAAGGCTATTATTTTTTAGGATTTAACCACAAATGTTAAGTTTTCAGATATTTTTCTGAACTAGAACTACCTGTAGAAGGTAGCTGCCGAATTTTATGATTCTAGGTCAACAGGAAGTACCCTATAGTGTTGAAATACGCGTTATTTTCTATATAAAAGGCCATATCTTTTTTTTAAGTATATAAGGGTGTAGAATTACAATTTTTTAGGAAACCAAGGGGCCGTAGATTTGACTATAGGGTTTGAATTACATCTTGATATCTCCACGTGTTCCTGACATAAAGGCTCTTGACAGACCTACAGACATATGGACGGACAACAGTGATCTTAAAAGGGTTCTTTTATTCCTTAAAAAGTAAGGAACCCTAAAAACCTGTTACATTATAGCTAAACTGTAAAAAATGTTTATATAAATCATGTTTTGTATTCTGATATGCAAGCTAAATTCCTGTAGTTTTACCCACATCCGTTTAGTAATTGTTGCGTGAGAGTGGAGCAAACGTCCATCCTCACAAACTTTCACATTTATAATATTAGTTTTTTTTTTTATATATCTAGTAGCCCAAATTTATTTTGACATATTTATGCTGATATGTTGGTAATTGTTATTAATTTGATTATTAGCTAACCATCAGTTTCTATTTTCATAATGATTATTGCATATCTATCTGCATCTAGGCTTAAGACCATAAAGAAAACATTAATGATGAGGCCAGTCGTGACCAGCCAAGGGCACAAATTGTGAATAAAAATCGATTCGTTGTAGGTCGAATCGCAACTCGAGGAAATGAAATATTTATGTACATTTATATTTTAATTTTTTCGCTCTGGTGTCGTGACAAACCGCGGCTTTGAGTTCCACCACTCAAAACGCAAGAATCTCCAGAACTCGGCGGAAAGTGGTGAACAGAATGTCATAACACTAGGTTCCCTCTGCCTACCCTGCTGAGTGCGGGATACAGTATGTTTTTTTTAAATATATATTATATCATGCAATCAGTCTTTCTGACTATGAGCGTAGAGATGATCCCCAGCAGGAACATCTCCCATATCTATATTGACTTTATACTCAGTCAGTGTTGCTAAGGTTCAATGTTCTGCGTCGTTTAAGATGATTTAGTAAATCAGATAAGGTTAGCTGGACAGCGAGCTGATTGGGATGGCGGTCCAGTCTTAGTTTGTATTTGCCTGCAAATGTCTGAATTTCCTCTCTCACTGTAGGCAACTGTAGGAATTCATGAATTTCATTATTTCGAATGAACCAAGGTGCGTTACTGATTTGCTTCAGAATGTAGTTCTGGGCAGTTTGAATTTTTTTAATGTTGGAATTGCATGTGGCTCCCCAAACTTGGATACCATGTGTCCAGACTGGTTTTATGATGGTTTTGTAAATGAGTAGCTTGTTATCCAGCCTGAGTTTTGCGTTTCTGCCAAGTAGCCAGTATAAACCTTTGTACTTTAGATTAATTTCTTTGCGTTTCGTTTCAATGTGTTTTCGCCATGTTAATCTGCGGACCAAGTGTAATCCAAGATATTTCACTGTATTGCTTTGAGGCAGATCCTTACCACCCAGGTTTACAAGAGGACAAGTTACCCTTAGCAGTGTGAACATGTACCGATTTGTTGGCACTCACTTTGATTCTCCATTTGTAAAACCAGTCATTTGGGAGATGCTTTCTTGAAGTTGCTCAGTAGCGTCTGTGGAATCTTTACTAGAGGCTAATATAGCTGTGTCGTCTGCATAGGTTGCATATGTGACTCTGTGTATCTGCGGCAAATCTGACGTGAATATTGAGTATAGCACTGGCCCGAGTACAGATCCTTGTGGCACTCCAGCTGTTATCTCATGGAAGCTTGATGTACAGTCATCCTCTTTTACTTGAAATATCCTATCCGTGAGGTAAGATTTCAGTATACTATAGAAGCTAAGGGGTAAGAGTGACTTGATCTTATAAAGCAAGCCCTTGTGCCACACGCGGTCAAAGGCTTGTTGGACGTCAAGGAATGCTGAGGAGCAATTTTCCTTACGCTCAAGACTATCGCTGATATGTCTGCACACTCTGTGTATTTGTTCAATTGTACCATGTTCAGCTCTGAACCCGAATTGATGGTCTGGGATTACACTGTTTTCCTTCATAGCGCATATAAGCCTTGTCAGTAGTATTTTCTCAAACACTTTAGATACAATGGGTAAGAGGCTGATTGGTCTGTAGGATGCAACTTGATGTGGTGGTTTACCAAATTTGTGGATCATGGTTATTTGGGAGAACTTCCACAGAGCAGGATAGTAGGCAACTCTAATGATACAATTGAATAGTGCAGTCAGATATACTATTGCCTTGCGCGGCAGTTCTGATAGGACTTTCTTGTCGATAAGATCAAACCCTGGAGCTTTCTTGCTTTCTAGTTGTCTGATGGTTCTTATTACTTCGGCTAGTTTCGTAGCGCTTAGGGGAATCTCAAGCTGAAAGGGCTGCTGTAGGACATTATCTATGTCGGCTTCATTTGAACCAGGAGCAGCTTCGTTTGGAACAAACACTTTAGCTAGGTGCAATGCGAAGGCAATAGTTTTTTCTTGTTTGGTTCTAGCCCATTTGTTTACTTCCAAGGGCTTAGGGTTTAGTGGTTGATTTATATACTTGCACGCTTTCACAATGAATAATCAGTGCTGCTAGTGGCAGTTAAAGATGATAACAATGCCTCAACTGATGTATTTTCCGTTTCTTTTATAGCCCATTTAAGGGTTTTACTATGATTATTAAACGCTCTTTTATCATCTGGATGTCAGCTATTGTGCCATACTCTGCGAAGCCTTCTTTTTTCCAGAATCATGTCTCTAATCTCAAGTGGAACAGGATTATGTCTCGTACTTCTAGGAACTGTTGCTTCTGTACTCTTCCAGCAAGCCATTTGGATTGAGGTTGTAAAGGCCATAACTGCGTCATCAATTTCATCTTCATTCTTGAGAGATATTTGCAGTTGTAAAGAATCATCAACAAGGGCTCGAAATAATTCCCAGTTGGTTTTATTACTGTACAACCTCAATTTTCTTTGCTTTTCTAACACATTAGCACTTATTGTTAGTATGACAGGAATGTGATTGGAAGATCCATCTAAGCAGGATTCAATGTGGTAGAAGTATCGAGAAAGTCCTTTCATTATGAATAAGTCCAAGACATCAGGCAATTTGCTTGTGTCGGTAGGCCAGTGGGTAGGTTCTGGCGTGGCAATCATTGTTAGATTGTTCTTGTCAACACATTTTTTGAGTTCTCTGCCTCTAGTCTAAAGTCTCGATCCCCAATGTACATGCTTAGAGTTCCAGTCTCCTCCAGCTATAAATCGAGGTCCATGACTTTTGATGTATGCTGTGAACTGCTCTTCTTTTATCTTATGTTTTGGTGGACAGTAGACTGATACAGTATGATGCTGATAATAAAGAACCCAATGCGCGCTGGGATGAGTCACCCCGTGGATTTCAACTCAACATCTCTTGGAAAGAGTGTCTTGGAATTTTGAACATAGTGATATTGCTTTTTATTTTACTTTATCTAATAGGTAAAAAAATTCCAACTAAAAAGTTTTCAGCTTAGAAATGAGGGGCATATCAGACAGTATTAAACTTGATGTGTAAACCTAACAGCTGCTTTACCCAAAAATATGTAATAAATCATCTAATTATAAATCACAGCTTGCGGCAATATACCATATGGCTCTCATACCATATTTGGGAGACATCTGACCTGGTTCAATCCCTGGAACTCTAATGTCTTTGCAATTATACATTCAAGGCCTGACTTGAAATTGGATCCACTCTTATATATTTATCAGGATTTTTACATTGTAAAATCAATATTCCTAAGGCAAGAAACAAATCCACAGCTTAACCATTCTGACATATATAAATGTAAATGTTTCCCACATTTAAAGTAAATGTAATAATTTATAATAAGCAGCTGCAAATCAAAGGTTTAATTGTCTGGCCTGACTGTAAATACAATGGTTATGGCTCAGATTCGCACTTGAAGAATAAATCATTTACATTTTCTCACTCAGGTGACACTAACATTTTTAAAATAATCTGACAAAAAATTAATTATTATTAAAATATAAAAAAAACTCACCATTTTAGCATCTTGCAACCAGAAAATATAGTCCGATAGATCCATATTCAATCTTCTCTCTAACATTGATCTTAGCCGTGACAATCTTGTTCTTATATCCATCAATTGCACTATAACTTCTAGAAACAATTTAATCCTATAGATTTATTCGTAAAAATGTATTTGGCAGAGTCTCTAATAATTATTTATTTTATACACATTTAGCGTCACTATCTTTTAAAATATTCACATTGATGATACCATCATAGTGCAGTAGGACAGTGTCCGTAAAAATACCAGAAAATTGTACATTATAGTAATAATCATATAAGTTATCAGTTTAAAGACTAGCCAATGTATAATGTTATCCGTTCATACTTCATACACATTAAAAAGAATGATCATGATTTAAAGTTTCATTTTCCCACACTATTAAGAGAAAATGTGTTTAATTGTACAAATCAACATCTCTAAAATTATGAAAAAAACTGAATATCTTAACACTTTTCTTTCTCTATGCCTAACTCCGAAATAAAAAAAAACTAGTACCTACCACTGGAATCAGTACTTTGCATAGTATCATCATCATCAGGTGTATCTGTGAAGACTGCTAAAGGAGCTTCTAGAATTTCCGTACCTCCTTGTAAAAGACCTTGAAGAATTTAATAAATTTTATAAATAGCAATAAAAAAATCATTAAGACAGTTATTTTATCGACATACCGTAGTGGTACAATGGCAACTGTAAATGTTATGTTTATAGGTTTACTCCTCACTTAGGTTTAACCCCATTAGATATTGCGAGCTCAATATGCAATGTCTCAAAAATTTGGTGAAAAGTAGGGATCAAATTGTTTTATCATTCTCTCTGCCTAACTTGTTATTGCGAAATAAAGCTTTTTTTAAACACTAAGCATAGGTTTAGAAGAACCTTCCAAGTTAATAGCATATAAATAATCTTTTACAAAACAAATAGATAACTATTTCAATAAAGTTATCATATAAAATTCATTTAAATATAATATAGTTTTGATAAAAATACACAATAATAAAAATTTTATTTCAAGTTACACAGTTAAAATCTCTTGCAACATTATAAACTTTATTTTTTATTATTTTTCTCTTTACATGTAAACAAACTTTAATAACAAATCTATCATTATGTTTATTTTACCTAAAAAAGAACATTTATATATAATAAATTAATACAAGTTTTCATTACCTAAATCAGATTCAGTTACATACTGCGGCATTATTGATAAAGTATCAGCTTCGACGCATTCAGTGACTTCTGGAAAACTGCTATCACCTGTTTCCATTTTAATGTCTCGTACGTTTAATAAATCATTTATATCTGTAACCTCCATTTTTGACGCATTTACTTCTTTTTTTAAAGTATAATTGTGCTATATTAAACTTATTCAATAAAAGTTTTGTTTGTAATATTTTTGAAAATGTTTTAGGAAAAGGAAACTGGTTACGATCACTTCCGCGTGCGACAAAGATGTTCCATAGACAAATTTGTATTTACAATTGACATTTCGTTATCATTGTCAATGTTGCCATGACATTTTGTTTTTTTCTTTTTTATTTCACAATGTGCCTCTCGGGGTAAAGAGATGAAACATAGTGTTAAGAAATTTCGTCGTACACTTTCCAGCTGATTTCCTGGACATAGTGTGTAGAGTAGCAGAATATAATTCCGCGCTATTCTCTGATGACAGTCAGTGAAAGGAAATGAATGGAAACTAATGTTATTTTAAGTACTGTTTTTCTAATGCCACTATTTTTTATCTTTTAAGCCCCGCAGAAAACGTATAAGAAGATCTACATTGGTATTTAAAAAACCATATTTAATGCCTTAATAACATTAGATCATTTTAAATAGATAAGGAAATAATTGTCCTGTATTTATATACTTCTTGCAAGTGCATATTTATTATACAGCGCTACGAAAATAGCCTTTAAATAAATAAGTTTTGTTATAAGTGAGAGGTAGGGTCAGACCAGCCGTCACGCATGTGCACAAAGCACGACTATAGCGTGACTAGTTGTGGGTTGGATCCCGACTTGAAGAAATAAAATGTTGAAAATTGTATTATAATTTCTTTACTTTGGTGTTTAGGCAAAGCGCAGCGTTGAGTAACGCGCAAAACCTCCAGAATTCAGCAGAAAGTGGAGAATGAAGTGTCTTAACACTAGGTTCCTATCTGCCTATTCTGCTGTGTGCCGGATTCAGCGTACAACTGATTTTTTTATTTTTATATTAGAGTAAAAGTAAAAAAAAACTGAGTTTCAAAATTTATTTTAAATAACTTTTTTATTCTTTTTACATGGTTTTAGTTTTAATTTTATAAACATATTTACACTTTCTACAGAAATATTAAACAGGATTTGAATTCAAAGTATATTAGTTGAAAATTATGGATGTCTTTAAATTAGCTATTACTGATAAAATACATATTACATATAAAATTACTGTATAATAATATTTCGCTTATAAGCGATAACAATGAATATAAGAAGGAGTTAATATAAACTTCTTTATTCATTTTATTAACCCAGAAACGACATGTTATCATCATCAATAAGGAAGGCGAAGTCTCTAACACTAAATTCTTTCTGCCTATCACATTATTACCACATGATAGGTTAGACATTAAGTTAATAAAGTATACTTTTTTGGAAACGTACGACGAATGAAACAAATGCGCTTGGACGATTTCCAGCAAAATGTCAAAAACAGATCGAAATAGCTATAACTCAGAATCTTGATTGCTATATCTGTTTATTTTATAAAACTTTGTTTTTATCAATCTGTTCTACAAAATATTTTTTATATACATGGGTAAGTACATGTTTCTATATTTCACAATTACGTCTGAGGTTTAAGAACACCCACTATTGTTGCGTATGGTACTTTTTTAGTCACCTGTCTGTTACTTCCTTCATGTGCGTTGAGTTGCAGTTGTGCATACGTCAATTGAGTCGTGGCCTTAAATAAAAAAATATATTTTTTATATAAGTATATATATTTTAAACACAAGACATATTATGTCATCGTCTGTTACTTTTATTGCTCTTGTTTTTTTTTATTTTATTGAGAATGTCATTCCCATAATTGAAAGTTAATAAATGGCGTTTTATTTTACAACGATAATTTTATTATTTATTTTGTCTATAGAAATCACTTTTCATTTTTGATTTTTTTAAAAAACTGTACTAGACTTTTTTAGGGTAGTTAAAACTGTGGTTTCAATTAAAGTGATGCTGACAAAAACACTCTGTATATAAGTGTTTATTAGATATAATTGATACGAAAAGAATTTAAAGATGGCTTGTTACTGCCCTATTAGGATCATCACAAAGTTTCAATACGTTTCACTGTAAGTTTAATAACTTCTCTTATATATTATAGCTTCAAATTTTCATTAGTCCAATAAATCAAGGATAAATACTTGTATCGAACTCGTTTTAGCAGAAAAAATAAGACAAAACAACATGACGTCAGTTCTTTCTGCTTACCATATGATTGATATGAATTTTCGAAATACGAAAAAAAAATGCTAAAACTTACGTAAGTATAAACATCATTTTCCGGTGTAGCACTATGCGCGGCGCGTGACTTTTGCCAGTAAAATAATATAATAAATAATAATAATACTCCAATCACTGCTAGCAATGCTTCTAAGACATATGCGAGATAATTCTTGATGTCTTCGTCATCTTCAGCTATGGTCGTACTACTAATATATGTTTCTAAAAATGTAAAAATAATTTTGTCGTTTAAACTTTGTGATTGTTGTCCTCCGGCAACATCAACACTATTTTCTCAAGGTCAATGGGTGGTGTCCTACTTATCTTGTTATTTTTCATATTTTTATTTTTATATTTGCTGTGTCCCATAAATAACACTTAGATTCCCTAGATATGTTCCATAGTGTTAATACACATTGTTCCCTATAGCAGACAATCTGTTCATCACTTTCTGCCAAATTCTTGAGACATTGTATATTGAATGGTGGAAGTCAACGCCACGCTTTGCCTGGACATCAGAGCGAAGAAAATGAAATTATTAAATAGTTCATTATTTTTATACTTTGCGCTACAACGCCGCGACTAGTAACTATTCAGGGAACCATTTATATTTAAAGTAAACTGGGAAGTAAGGAAGTACACCACACTGTTTTTAACTATTTCCTTTTAGAAAACATATAATTGAATTGAATAAACCATCTAAGCGCTCTGACTCTAAGCCATACGTTCTCATCAAGCTACGTCGAAATTCTTACACCTTTTCTATAAAGTATTTCTCTTTCCTAAGTGTTTAAAAACACTTTAAAATTGTTAAAAATAAATTAATTTATCTAAAGTAATGAAAATATATATAAAATGGTTTACCGTTTAATTCAAGTATAATGTTATTCGACTTATATTCTTCTTTTGCACAAAACAAACTAGAGTAATTTTTCTCTTCTTTTAAATCTAGATTATACTCCAATGTATTTTTTAAAGTAAGGTCAAGCATTATTAAATCTGAAAATATTAATCAAACTTAGCCACCTAAGAACACATTTTTCTACATTTGTTTTTTTTTTATTTTTTATAAAAATTTTACATATGTGCTGTAAAAATGCATAAATAAATGTTATTGAAACGGAAATGAACGAAACGGAACACTGGGTGTTTGATGGCGGAAGTCAACGCCGAACTTTGCCTCGTTACCAAAGAGAGAAAGAGAGAGAGAGAGGAAAAGAAGATATTAAAAAATATACTTCCACCAGTGAAAATTGCACCAACAACTGTCGCGTCTATAGTCACACGCTTGGGCTGCTGCGCCACGACAACCGCTAAAAAGCTAAAAATTTACTTATCTTCATTTTAAAATTACTGCTACTTAAAACGGTACGACTTTAAACTGTGCTACAAGAATTAATTTCAACTCACCGTTGTATAAAACAAGAGCTGAATTTTCCAATGGAAAATTAAAAGCATTACACGTCAAAGTTAAATTTGTATTGGGAAAGTAATAATATCTATCTATTTCTGGAAATAATTTTATTATACGAGGCAGCCTTTGCTGATTTTTAGATGTTTTAGTTTCTGTGAAATATAAGAACAAATAAGTACAGATTAGCTGATATATAAAAATATAGTTATTTAAAACTAAAATCGTGGGCTCAACACTTAAACTGCAAAACTTAAATATAGTTTGGCAATTTTTTTAAGGAGATTCAGCGATTTTTTTTTAAATATTTCTGTACCAAACTAAATAATAGACAAAATTATTTTTTTTTCTTAGAAGTCACATGCGTTAAACAAATTCAAGTAAACTGCCGACCTGCACTTACTTGCAAGTAGTCTTCTCAGATTTGAGGCATTAACTTTAGTGAACTGGTAGTAAATTATATTTGACATTAAAAAAAATAAGCGTGTAACTTTTTTTAAATAAAATTATTTCAAACCAAATCAAAATTATCTTCACGCTGTATCCCGCACACAGCAGGGTAGGCAGAGAGAACTTAGTGGTAAGACACTCCGTTCCCACTTCCCGTCGAATTTTGGAGGCATTGCGTGTTGAGTGGCCTACCTACACACAACTATGACCTGGATTATCTCGTTATTTCCTTAGCTTCCACAATACAAAGTGAGTACTTATTCATCTCTGCTAGTTGCTTGTTATAAGATTAAGAAACATTTGTCGAATAAAAAATAAATCTTCTCACAACATTATTTAAACCCATAATTTTGCCATTACGTTCCACCAAAACAGAATCATAATAGTTAAAAGGAGAAATATTTATATTTTAAAAATATATATTTTTAGCTTCACTTGTATCCCGCACATAGCCAGGATAGGCAGAGGGAACATGAGAGCCTATTGTTAAGATATTCCGTTCCCATTTTGCGCCGACTTCTGGAGATATTGCGTGTTGTGTTTCAAAACTCTACACCGCACCTTGTTTCGACACCAGAGCAAAGAAAATTAAAATATTTAATATTTAATACCTGGAGTAGTCGCGTTTATAGTCACACGTGTGTGCACCTGCACCACCTCTACTGTGACCACGACTCCCGCAGTTCGATACTCACATCTGGCTAAATTTATGTTATATATATTTTTTTGTATATTTGCTTCCCTTTCGGTATATATTTATAGTTTTATATATTTATTTTTAATAAAAAACACTAACCTTTTAGTTAGATAGCGTGACGTTAGTTTGCACTTTACAGTTTTCAAAATAATTAACGATACACTAAACGTTGATTAAAAAATATTAGAAAAAGAACTAAAAAATATGGTCTTGCCACCCTGTCTTCCTTATCATATCGATTTTGTGAGGTAGCTATATGATTTTTTAAAATAAATTTGACAGCAAAAAAATTCGTTAAAATAACGTGGCAATATTTTCTAATGTTAATCGATTTTTTGATAAATCGATACGTAAGAACGTGAAGATAATAAGAACAGTTTGAAAAATACACCAACCTGCAAACTTCGTATTAATATTTACGTTATGTTTCGCATATTTTTCATTTTGTTTTTCTTCATATGTCGACTGACTTCCATGAGTTCCATGTAAAACGTTTTTTATGTCAAAATTGATTATGCAGTGCACCAAACATTGATGTCGTTTTTCTAAACAAAAAAGTATATGTTACAATTAAAAAGGAAGCGAAGATATGATATAATTACAAGCGATTCTACTGGATTGATTCTCAGAGGGTACTAATTAAAAAGAATGTGTAAGTGATTGGGGCTTAGGGTAATAAAATACTTTTTTTTTCGTATTTCTCGCTTTGATAGAATCTGTGTACGTCAATTCTTTACAAATGAGTTGTTTTTTTCAACGATAATTTCATTATTTGGCAAAACATCTTTCTCTTCCTTTTAAGATCAATATCCCTGTATATTGCAAAAGAGACACATTCGCTTCCATCCGTTATAAGAAAATACTGAAGTAAACATTTTTTAAATTCCCTCCATGCTCGTTATGAAATACTCGAAAATTTGTTGAAAATTTTCGAGTAATTCATAATGAGTGGAGGAATTCAACGTTACTCTTTGTTTTGTTACTAGGGCGAGGAAATGATAGTAACTCATTTTTCCTAGGTGAAAATCGAACCCACAGCCGTCGCGTAGTTTGTGCCCCAAACGAAAGAATGAAATTATTTTACATTTTTAGATAAAAGAAAGAAATCAGCTTCACGCTGTATCCCGCACACAGCAGGGTAGGCAGAGGGAACCTAGTTTTAAGACACTCCGTAACACCTCACTTTCTGCCGAATTCTGGAGGCATTGCGTGTTGAGTGGCAGAACTCAACGCCGCGCTTTGTCTCGCCACCAGAGCGAAGAAATGGAAATTTAAACGTAAATAATTATTTCACTTCCTCGAGTGGGGATCGAACCCACAACCGTCGCGTTACAGTCACACCCATGTGCCGCTGCACCACGACGACCTCCTTAAATGAAACTTTTAAAATGAAATCGAATAAAACTTACTATTTCTTTCAGGATTATAAACAAGTTGTATTAAAATTTCGGACGATACCCTGTAGTCATTTATATCATTAAAATTAACTATGACCTCTGATTTATCATATATATCGATAAGTTTCAAATTGAAGCTAAGATGTATTTGGCCTCCCGAATTATCAAATTCGCAGCTAGCAATTATATAGTCTGTACCTGAAAAGTAATAATAGTCAGATTAATTAATTTGTGAGCTCAGTTATGGTGCAATGGCACAAATTATGACTGTAAACGCTACTGGTTGTGGGTTCGATCCCAACTTGGGGAAATGAAGTGTTAATTTAAATTTATATTTTTTTATTTTTTCGGTATAGTGTGGAGGCAAAGCGCGGTGAATTCCTCCACTCAACATGCAATGCCTCCGTACCGTATGCCGTCACTGCTGATGGTAGAAAAGTGAAATTTGCACAGATGTTTATTTTCATAATGTCTAACACCCACTAAAAAGGAATTTTAAAAAATTTTAACCCTGAGGAAGAAAAATAGGGGTTTAAAGTTTGTGTGGATATTTTTATGACACCGATTTTTATAAAATTTGAAATTATCAGGCTCATACAAATATTTAACTGAACACTTGTTACTTGATTTGTAAAATCATTCCCTAAGTTGAAAATAATTTTATAAAATTATTTCTTTTTAAATATTATTTATTTTGAAATTAAATATTTGTATAGTTCAAGCGGGCAAAGCCGCCCTGGTCGACTAGTATTACGATTAAATATATATTTCACTTACTTGCATATTTTATTTCTGCATATTTGACATAGCTTACAGGATTTTGAAATTTAACTGTGACTTGAAGACTATCGTTATTTTTATAATTTATTTCTAATGTCTTTGTGAATTCTATGTTACTAGAACCTAAAAGGATGTGTTACATTATATTTTAGAGTACGAACTTTTACTTTCTCATCATCTACATATTGTATAGCAATCATATTATAGCTGTGGGGAAAAGATTGTTTCGAATTAAGAAATTAAAAATTAATGTTCAGTGATGTATAATTTTTTTAATTTTTTTTTAAATGATTTGCATTTTATTATAAAATGTTTAGTTGTACATGTATAAATGTACTACACCAAGGCGAGATTAACAAATGCTATTATAGCGTAAAAGCGTAAACAAAATCTTATAATTAACAATTTTCTTACCAATACTGATCATTGAAAAAAAACACAGAGTAACACGCCGGAACATTTTAAATGAATCACTTTTGGTAATGTATGTACGTTGTTACGATTAAATAATTTTAGTGGGAAGGAAAATTTGAAATTAATAGTGATTTGTGAGTCATTAGTACTATATATATCATATTGAACAACTTTTACATTTTAATAAATATTTAAATTTTCTTAGATACCTATGAAACTTATAATTTATTTACATAGGATTCATGGATAATTCTCAGTATCTACTGAGAGCTATCTATACATTCTATGTAAT
>DWGR01001638.1:0-15530 GCA_018247715.1 Heliconius burneyi | reverse complement strand
TGTGGTAACAGGGTAAATCTGACCCGACCGTAGTACATCACTAGCTCCCACAGTAAAAACAAGTAGACATCAAAATCCTTTTCGAAATTGATCCACAGTTTCAGCACTCTATCAAACAAATGGGAGCCATGTAGCTTTTTCCAATCAGTCTCTGAAACCTTGTCTTTGAATTCATTTTGGCTTTGACTACATATATGGTTTTAAATGTAAGCTTGTGATGTAAAAATATATATGGAATTTATTTATGGATGTTACATATAATAGGATAGTTAGTTATTTTTTTTTATAATTTTTGTAAATTCTTAATTCTAAAAAGGCGGCGAAATAAATGAGGCATATTTTTATTCTTTTATCTTCACGCTGACCACCATTTAGACACATCCGTTCCTCACTTTTTGTTAAGGTATTGCGCTTACAGCGGTGGAACTTAACTCCGCCCTATACCTCATTAGCAGAGCGAGGAAATGAAAATACAATATATTAAATATTTCACTTTCTCGAGTGGGAACCAAACCCACAACTTGAACTATAATTATTAATCATAATTTATTTAATATTTATTATGTTTTGTTTATTATTTTCTGTTGTTTTTTAAATGTTTATAAAAATTTTAAATATGATAAAATTATAGATTATATATGAAGTATATGCGTATCGTTTTTATTTATTGTTGACACAAGTCCCGATTTCTTTTTGTAGTATTTATTTTGACTTTAAAATGATTTGAAGTTCATTTGCCGCATCGGTATAACACTTGACTGTGAGCGCGACGGCTGTAGGTTCGATTTCCACTTGGAGGAAAGAATTATTTTCACTTTTCACGCTGGGATCAAGCGCGGCATTATATTCTGTCACGGATGTATACGGGTTACATTATAACTTTTAGAAAAACTATAAAAACGGCAAAAAATCACGTTTCTTGGGATTGTCTAACTGTCACGGCTCATGAGATACAGCCTGGTGACATATAGCTGAGCAAACAAATAGATAGAGTCCTAGTAACAGGTCCCGTTTCATCCTTTTGATACGTATCCCTAAAAATATATTTTATGTTAGCTCTTTAAGTTTTTATCTCTATATATTTTTAAATAAAAGTTTTGAATGCAAAAAGCGCTAATTATATTTTAAACAGTATTTGTTTTTTAAATAACAAAGATACTAACATAGTAGTGGAATTAAAATATACTTTCGTAATTACATTCAAATAGTTTAAGCTATTTTAATTAAGTATTTTCTTTTAGAAAATATAAATAGCTAGCATTTAGAAACCTTTACATTCATAATTAAATAATAATTTCTATTGAAGCTATAAAAGAGTGCATCGAACTCAGACGGAGCATACAAACACAAAGCAAATCAAAGTAAAAAGAGCTGTCTTGGGATTATGTTCCCAGTTGACTTTTTCTCTATATATATTGCAAAAAATGACGGTGAATAATTTTATTAATGTAGCTTCACGCACTTTGTATCACGCACATAGCAAGGTAACAATAAAAAAGTTATAATAAGATTCAGCAGATGTTGACAAACAGACAAACCGACGAATGTACAGCGAAGTCTCCCGGGTCCCGTTTTCTGTCTGTCACCAGGCTTTATCTTATAACTCGATGGTTTTAATTTTCACAGATAATTTATGTATTTCTGTTGCTACTATATCAATAAATTTGGAAAAAATAAAATAATTATTTAACGAGACTTCCATACGACAGACATGATATTTTTGCTGTTTTTTATAGATAATGGTACGGAACTCTTCGTACATGCATCCGACTCGCATTTGGCCGGTTTTTCTAGAGCTATGAAGTATTGACTTATTATAAATATATAAAAACATCTTTCTCCTTTCCATTTTAGCCTTCTAGTATTAGCACTCCTGATCTATATCCTTCTATCCATCTCTTGACCACACAACATTTTAATTAGTGCGGTTAAAACAGATAAATATGCACTAAAAAAATGGTATCTATTACTATAAAGCGTGATCAATGTGAATCATACAGAAAATATCCAGACTGCTGCGACTGCAATATAAATATTTTGTAAGTCCATTTCATTATTTAAGTACGCAGACTCAAAGTAAAATACCACATATATTTAAACATATAACAAATATACACTCAGTACTTTACGGTGTTTAATTAGCTTGAAAGTCACATTCGACCGCCCCACTGAACGCCCGCAGGCCATACGACGTCCTCTGCCCTTACTCTCAATATATAAATAGGACTTGGTAATTTATGTAGTTATTTTTATGGCACAAGTGACCCACATTGGCCTCAACGTTCATGTCAAGTGGAGGTGAGTTTTTTAAAGATATGTTTTATTATAATTAGCGAAAAATATTTTGAAGATTTGGAGAACCTCCGGGCTTATCCAAAATATTGCTATACTTTTTCAATCTAAATTAAATAATAAAGAGTAAAACTTGGTCGAGCAAATAAATATATTTTTAGAGAAATACGAAATTGAAATACATATACTTTGAGATTTTCTTTGCAAAGCTTTTCCTCTAAATTCTGAAAGACGTAAATTATAAATGCCAACATCATCCAATAAAACATATTAAATGATCAAACATTTGAAGCAAATCGTTACTTTTGTGTATTTTGTATCGCTCACCCAAAAATAAAGAGTAACGTCAAAATTTATTCCACCCCAAATGCTGCACACAAATATACCGACCGGCCGCGAGCGTTTAACACGTAATAAATTCATTTACAGCGGAACTTCAAAGGTTTAATTACAGAAGGTACACGCGCACTTATATTTGGTTTATAAATAATTATTACTGCATATATATCATATATCTTATTTAATTTTATTTCATAACGAATATACAGTGTTATGGAGGAGCGGGGAAATCCAGTGAATCCAAAGTTATTGATGTCTACGTCGAATATAAAAAAATACTTTACTAGCAGTAGCAAGCTTTAGCAAAATTAATTCTCTCTGAATTTTCACAAAATCGTTGAAGGATGGTCCACATATATCTTAAAGCGTAAGAGAGGAAAGGATAAGCTGGTGACGAAGTGAAGGTGCCTTCCAGTAGAATTATTCGGCTCAAGCGACACCTACCTACCTCTCCCAAGCGATAGTTTGTACCAACCAAACGTAGTTTTGTTTTGCGTAACAACATTCAGTTTTAATTGTTTTTTTACTATAATTTAATTTCCTTTTTATCTACTGTAGTAGCCTTTTTCAAATTAGATTTCTTTATAATTACAAGTAATTATTGCAATTTGTAGGGTGGGTAGAAAGCTTAACGCATATATAGCACTGCGGAAATAGCCTACTTTTGTTAACTTCATATCTCTATACATTACATAAAAAAAGAGTAATAAGAGCTACTGCTTTTGAGATCAGCGTGTGCAATCTAATAAATTTTTCAAACGTGAAGCTAAAAGAAAAAATATTGACAATATTAAAAATTTCTAATGCGATGTCGTTACAACAAAATGATCCTATTCGGATTCCGTTTTTACCTACGGCCCAACGGAACCCTAACAAACAAAATTTTTGTTCCTTTACCTAACAAGGTGGTAGAGAAAGAGACATCTCTAATAGTTATAGTCCACGCGTAATACTAAGAATTAATTTCTCATAAATAGGATAAACCACTTATTAATTAGTTTACAAACCACTGCATCGTAATAATAGTAATGTAACATAGAGATATGTCAACTGTTGTATAATATATCACATAACATATTAAATGATATTATAAATTCAATGAACAGTTAATAATTGAATGGTGATATTATTAACAGGCTATTTACAAGCTTTGATATGATTTGTGTTGAGTAACGATGTTAACTGAAATAGTATATAGTAATAATCTTTTTTTATTACAAGATATTTATTTACAGCCTCATTAAGTACGTAGCTAACAAAATATTTAAAATAAATGAAATCTTATAAACTACTAGCGCCCCACTCGCGGGTTCGCCTGCTTGATTTGTATTATTATTTATTAAGTATTATTTAAGAAAGAATTTTGTCCACTAAAATATATTGTCAAACTATAATTTTAAACTTTGGGTTAAATATACAAATTTATTATATGTAATAAAAATTCATAAGGTTACTTAACCACAAATATATGAAAATCTATGTGGTGTGGGTGGAAGGTGCCTTAAATACATTTTTTTCTACGTAAAGCTCAATCCCAAAGTAATTGTAAAATAAAAACCACTCTATAAGTTGCTCATTGATTTTTTGAGATTTAGTTTTATTTATATGTAGGTGTATAGATGATCTTATATGTCGACCTTCCATTGATTTCAATGTTTTTATTTATATAGTAAATGTAATTATTCTAACCGAATATGTATAGTTTATTTAACATTCACATTTGAGGAATCCCTACATTTCGTACGTACGCATTACAATATACCATAGGCACAAATATTTCCGAAAACCAAAATTTACGCTAATAATCCGGTTTAAATATTTAGTTAGTAATCAACTACCGGCATGTTTTTAATAACTCTATTGTATATTAATACATTTTTAAATGTAATTCCTAATTTTTAGCTTCACGCTGTATCCTATAAGTAGCAAGGCAAGCAAAGGGAGCCTAGTGTTAAGACACTCCTTTCCCCGTTTTCCGCCGAATTTTCGAGATATTGCATGTTGAGTGACGAAATTGAACACCGCGCTTTGTCTTTTAAGCAAAGCGAATATGACAAAATTTTTAAATTTATTTTAGTAAGATAATAAATCTACTACTGTACTAACACAACTTGTATAAATAAGGTAACTTGAAACTTTAGATCTCTTAGACTTACACATTATACTTCAAAATAGTTCGATACTAAGACAGCTGTATTGGATCTCAAGAACAGAGAGCCAATATCAAGTTCTTCAAAGGTTTGCACGGTGTTTTATTAGGTTTCCGCAATACGGGAGTTGCCTTCTTTATATAAGATTTACTAGTAAGTAGCTTATATGAAAATATATGATGAGTGTGTTTATCTTTTTAGATACAGAAAGCAAGGTTTTCATTTTCTTCAAAGAACAAGTTTTTTATTTTTATTATATTCCTACCTATATTAGCTACGTTATCTATTATGTAATGAAGTTGCTTAGAATTTTCATTAGATTATCTTAATAATAATATAGAAAAGAAAATAGAAACCAAATGGCTAATAATTAAATAAAAAAATCAAGTTTAATAGTTTCAAAGATGTTCATGTACGAGTAAACAACGGACAAAAAATTTATAAGTCATATATTCGTGTTCTGTTACAATTTTTTCATTGCTCTACATGCTTTTTTTGTAAAATTATTTAATATAAATACTTGTACAACCTCAAAGTTTACTGGGTTATTTATTTCCCATCTTTAATTTCTTACATACTTGTGGAATGATTCTATGGATTCTCTCCTCAGTTACTTATTTTTACCTACTATTTTGAATTGCATAGAAAATAAACACTAGAGTTCCGCTCAATTTACCATATAAAATGGCTAATATTATATGTTGATTATATACGCATGTCTCTATTAAAATTCTCATAATATCCGTAACATATATAATTTTATGCAATTTTATATCTGCTCATAAATCTGTTCAATAATACCAACTGTCAAACTTCAGACAGATTACGTCTTCATCAACAGCGTGTCAATCCTCAATCTGTTCATCATATTTCATCGAAATCCAATTTGTACCATCGATATATGAGGGACTGTGATTAATCTCAGTACTAATTAATGACGACGCTTGACACCTAAAATTAAACTGCGTAATCGATGTGTGATTCAATTGTTGTGCAACGTTAACACAGATTTGTGAAGAACTCATAGCTTTATGCTGTATCTCGCATATTGGAGGGTAGACAATCCTCTATCAATCTAGTGTTAAAACACTCCGTTACCCATTTTCTGCCGTTCTATGGATTGCGTGTTGAGATCTTCATATATTTAAGTATTACGAGTATATACCTAATTTCTATATAAATCTTCTGATTCGAACCTACTTCTATTTAACTTTTATAATATAAAGATAGTCTTACACAATATAATACAAATTTGTCTATGAACGTTCAAGTCTACCACGAAACATGGTGTTTCATAAACGATTACGTGACCACTGGCGTGTAAAATATTTAGTCATACGTGAAATGCGATAAAAGATGCCCTTAGCGCGATGATATATAGGTGTTAGATATATATATATATATATATATATATATATATATATCTAACACCTATATATCATCATATATCATATATATATATATAGATATATATATATATATATAAAAGTTATAACCTATATATATACAATTAAAAATAAATATTTTTCTATTTTTTTTTATCTTCACGTTGTATCTCGTATATAGACAAGTAGGTAGGGGAAAAGTCCCTCCGTTTCCCATTTTCTGTTTAATTTTCAAGACATTGTAAGCTTAGTGGCGGATTGTAAGCTTAGGAGCGCTTTATTATGTTGCTCTGGTAACCAGACAATGCTTAAAACATTAAAATATAAAATACAAATTTAAATTTGACAACCACTCTATATAGCTCTTGCTGATTCGCACTAAAATCATTAAGTGTGCCAAATTGCCTACACCGGATTTCTTATTAAAGCTCACCAATGTAACTACAGAAAGACTATTTGCACGCATATCTAGATAATGCTACCTTTGGACTTGGCAATACTATTTTACTTCTTATTAGATATTTATAAGTTAAATAATAATAGACTAGAAGTACATAAACAGAAATAATGGTAAAGGTTTGTGGATGACAAACTATTGAACAGAGAAACAAAAACAGCAGCTTAAAATATATTCTTTAACATAAAACCAAGAATCTCTCGGTGAAGCTCAGTTCCTCAGAATTAGTTATTTCCACTTTTTATAGATATTGTATTTTTTTACACATATATTAAGTATTTTTTACAAGATATTCTCAATTTTTTTAAGTATAATTGTCACAGAAACTTGCGAGAATTATTAAGCGGTGGCCCTCATATTGCATGCTAGCAAAATCATATATCATTCATGGGCGCCTGCAATCCTATCTGCAATGGCAAACACCAAGTTAGCAGGCTGGTTTTATCAAAGGCCGTAGCTCTAGGGAGCAGATCGTTTACGTGAGGCAAATGATAGAAAAAAGTGGGGTATTTCATATGTCAGTGTTTTTTTTTTTATTATTCCAAGTCATATAGGTGTGCCCTTACATCAAGTAGAATTGATCTCGATCGTGTACGTAGATGGCAAATCGATGATCAGGATTAATGATGTCATCTTAAGGTCATATAAAATGGAAAGAAGAGTATACCAGGGGCGTATCTTAAGTATCTATGTAAGGAAAGTATCCTTAGTCTAATTAAATTGCGCGTCTAGTCAGATCGGTAATTTAGATTTCTCAATACATAAAGACAATGACAATGACAGATGGCAATTAGTATGATTAATTAAGACATACCGAATACAGTGAAATAAAATTGATAAGAGTAGTCTAAAGACAATCTTGTGAATAATAACATTGAATGTTGTTTCTTTCTTATTTACAGAGAAACAATTCTTGTGTTATTCTAACCTCAAAAAAATAAAATTCATTAGCATTATATCTATATGGAGTATTTTATGACAAGAGCCTAGTATGAGTGGAATGGAGGTAATATAATTAGAGGCAAAATAACTTGTAACCAAATGTACGCAGATGATATCGCACTGAGATAGTAGAATAGAGAACTGACCAAGAAGTTATTTTCATTCAGGATGTTTTTATTACTACATTTGAAAACTTTTCCTTTATACTTTTAATGCTTTAGTTATTTATATAAGGAAAATACTTAAATCTCACATCAATAAAATATTATTTATCGTTTTATACAATAATTGCCAGTTCGAATCCCGGTGGATTGAATAATTACAAAAATTTGTATCATATTTCCAACTATTTATTTATTTAAACTTTATTTCAACTACACCTGCCATACAGACAAAAAAAGAAAGTTTAAAACAAAAAAAATAATAATAATACAATAACAAAAACAACCATGCAAATAAACTTACTATTATACTTTATACATACTATAAAAATCTAAACTAAAAAACAAGGTGTACAGCAGCGTGACGTTAAAAAAGGTAGGCCACTCAGCATAATTGTTGGCATATGAGCAACAAAACTCAATGGTACCAACGCTGATTTTCAGTAGCCGCCTAGGAAAAGACGCGCCTGCGGACGAAAGCTTTTAATAAACAAAAAATAAATCTACACATAAAATTATATATATACATTCGTATAAAATATAATTGGTTACTTTAAGTTCAAACTATATTATTAGATATAAAGATGTTACTTATATTTTAGTGCTGTGTCCAATCACCTATTATACATTATATATTATTTATAAGTGGATGAAAAGTATGGGCTGGAGTGATACAGGTGAATGCGTTCAAATCCAGAGATAGTAAAAATTACATCAAATCACACATACTATGTCTTATTGTATGTTATTCTAGATATACCACTATTTCACAGATAAGACAATTCTTAAACGCTTCTGACATAGTTAATGAAGGTCGTTAACTATTTAAATACTTAGCTCTGGATTAGCATTAATGGTAATGCACTTTGCGGTTCTTCTTGATTAAATATGTATGTTTTGCAATTCGTTGCGTTATAATAACTACGTTCGTAGAGTGGTGTGTGTTTGTAGTTAAACCACGATTCGAGTTAAAGAATTTGGAACTTAGAGACTTTGGAATAAAGATTAAGAGCAGTTTTAAGAAAAAAAAACCAAATTGTGAGTCAAGCTCGTCCATTGAGGATTTTGTATCAATTTCAGGATTGTAGGTCAAAGAGAAGTACAATTTATGAAAATTGACAAATTTAATTATATTTATTTTACATGACGTTAGTGTCGGATTTTATTGTCAGGGTCTGCGTTCTGATTCAATCTACTCCACTTAGAATGGTTTTCTGTATCCTCGGTGGTAAACCCATGCCAATGGACCATCTCATCTTAATATCCAGCCTTGGCGGCCATGAGCGTCCTGAGGGCTTAACTCCAGGGAAACATGTAGGAAGACACTTCCTACCATCATAGTTGCCATACGTTGGAGCTTATTCCCTACATCACGAACTCCAAGACTACCTGCAACAGTGTCTTGCGTAGGCGGTCAGACCATATTACGCTGACAAAACATTGCAAAAATTATCTTACTTAATAAAAAAATATTCGTTATTTTATACTGATCGGCGGCGGGCGATGATGAAAGATGGTTTTTCCCGCAAAAATATCGTTCCGCAGTATTCTCAGGAAAAAAATAGCTTATATGTACTCATGTAACCTACTCTGCCTTCCAATAAAAACTCAATAAAATCAGTTGAGCTGTTCCAGAGATTAACACAAACGAACAGAAAGACTGATACATATAAATTATAAAAACATTGCACACTTGAAAGACACTGTTATTTTTAATTTCAGACACATTTCAATTTTGTTTATATGTATAGATAATAATGTAAAAATTGAACTTATTTTTGATAAGTAAAACAAAAAAATAATTCTAATAATTATTCTTTAACATCGCATCTATTGTCGAAGTTGTAACAAAGAAACACAAAACCTTTGTTTTCTTTTCAGCAACTAATTAGGACTAAGGATTCCCACTCTCACAGCAATCATTGCATTGTATAGGTATAAAGGGAAAGGGGAACACCGGTAATATTCACATTTATATGGAATCTATAGAAGCATTATCTCTTACTGATTAAACTGCTATCATAATTTCCAGTGCTCCTTTATTTAAGATTACAATTTGTGATATATTAGTATGTAAGCTATTTTAATAGACTTCATATTATAATCTTCATTTTGATGATCAGTCTTGAACCTTAGAATTTATGGCTCTACTAATGTAAAATATACTCACTATCTTAAAAATAAAAATTGTCTAATTTAAAAAAAAAATCATAAATCAGCGTCACACGTTATCCCGCACACGGCAGGGTAGATAGAGGGAACACAGTGTCAAGACACTCCGTTCCCCACTTTCTGCTTAATTCTGGAGGCATTACGTGCGCAAGTGGTAGAACTCAACGCCGCGCTTTTCCTCGACACCAGAGCGAAGAAAAAGAAATATAAACGTTAGTAAATATTTCACTTCCTCGAGTGGAAATCGAACCCACAACCGTCGTGTTACAGTCAGCGTTACTGTCACACATTGTGCCGCTGCCCCACGATGGCCTAATTTCATTTCGTTGTAAAATAGCTTAAATATACTTACGAGCCGAATTCTTATAATATTTTTCACATTTTAAAAAGAAGCATCTTAATTCTTTAGTTATTGGACGTCGCTACAAAAACGTTTTCTTTTTAAATTGCGGCGTTGAGTAGTTCTAAGGTTGTATTAAGTGGATAGTTCTGCCTATATAGCATATAGCGAAAAGAAAACCTTTTAGGATAATCACGTAAAATATTATTATTTTTTTCATTACTTAAATAAAAAAATATATTCTCCTAACATTTTAGCATTTCGTTAAAGTTTGAGAGACGACAATTTACAAAATTGAATAACATTCGATGCACGACACAAACTATTTCATTGAATTTCAACATACACTAACTTCCTAAGGGTCTAGTTTAAATGTGATAGATTCTCAGAATTTATTAATTAATATTCAAATGAATAATAACTCTTAGGAAAACAACTAAAGTGTGTTTCTTTTCTAAATGTAAAATAAGAACAAAATATTACAAAATAAATTTGGCAGTTTTTTATATATCCTTTGATGATTCGATGGATATGGCTGGATATCACAATATAATAGGAAGATATGTCGTTGAATTTAATTCATTAAATGAAACCATATTCAAGCAATGAGACACTGAAAAAAAAATAGCTAAGTACGATTATTTCCGCTGATAAATTCGCGCAATGCCTTAAAATATAGACAGAAAGGAAAACATGGTGTAAAATATTATACATATGATGCCATTTTCAGAATTTCGTACTTAAGAAGGGAAACATCCATCTGGTCCGCCAGTCCATCTGTGCAGAGTATTTATCTCGAGATCGCGTGGATGTATCCATCACCGCGTAATCAAAACCTATAGGGTACTTCCCGTGGACCTGTTTTTTTTTTAATTTTCCCAATTTACATCGAATGTTATAACATCAAAATTACATAGTCTATTTCGAAACATCCTATTCTATCCTATTGAGGTCGTCATGGCGCAGCGGCACATGATGTGACTGTAACGCGAATGTTGTGGGTTCGAACGCTACTCTAGGAAGTGAAATACTCATTAACGTTTATATTCTCATTTCTTCGCTCTGGAACCCTGCATCATCCTATTATTATTGTGTCCACGAGACACACGCTATTAATATTTAATTTCAACGTTTCGTTACGGTGAAATTTACAGGCGTATTACACGAAAAGTCTCAAGAATTCACCCTAAGAAATGGCTTAATTAATATATTTGATGAGCTCCAACAACCTCGCTTAATTGTGATTGATTGATTCATTGAAATATTTTCATTTGAAGAATTTAATATTTTCTTTCTTACTTCTATTTTTATAAAGACTATGGATTTTATAAAAAATACGCAAAGCAAATAATATATGAGAGCCTAGTCAACCGTCATATTGAGTTCCAATATTAATATGCATTCTCTAGGAAGAAAAAATTCACGCGGTATCCCACACATAACAGATAGGCTGCGGTAACATAGTATTAAAGTCACTTCGTTACGATCAAGACACTACCTTTCACCACTTTCCGCCCATTTTTGGGGGTGTTGTGTGTTAAATAGCCGATCTCAGCGCCACGCTTTTTTTGTTACTAGAGTGAGAAAATAAAAATATACTCGTACTCATACTCATATAGTGTCTTTTTTCTGCTGAAGTGAAAAGCACAAAATAGACACTATATTCTAGAGGAAATAAGCTTAACTAATTAAGCTCAATTTTTGCGAAATGCTAACAAATTTAACAATAGTCTCAAACTTTATCGTATGTATTATTTACTACCTGAAGAGGTTTATTGAACAAATGATGTATATAAAACATTTTTTACCAATTTTATTTAAAATTTTATTTAAATTTATACATTTTTTTTATTTGGATAAAAAAGGTCTGCCGAGCCAGTAGTTTTTGAGAGCAAACTCTTCAACTTTATAATATTAACTAGCGGCCTGCTCGCGGCTTCGCCGGCTTTAACTACTGCATTAGTTACTTAATATACTGATTTACAATAATATACAATGTGTGTTTGCAAAGCACTTAAGATTACTAATGTGAAAATTATTAAAACTAAAAATATTTAAGCAAAAGATTTAACCAACTATGTCGCGCGGAAATACATTATAATTATTTAGATAGTTGCAAAATACGTGCAACCGTTTCTAAATCTACTTTGTTAGATAGAATCAGGCGCAGAATTTAAGCATTTTCTTGTTCAGCTCCCTAGTAGTTCCGAACGGCATCAGGGCGTTTGCTCTCTGTCCGTCTCAAGCTGCATCCATCAATATGGGTGCGTCGTTCGGGAGCCCTTTGGCCCGAGAGATGTGTACTTGCGCTATAGCCAACACAGGGTGGGGGATGCGGGATAGGAAGAAAATAATCAAGTGTCATCTGGGCGTTCAGCTCAGCCAGCTCGGTTACCTGCAGGATACCCTGCTCAGGAGTCAGATTCGGAGGAGGATAGAAAGTCCCTCGGAAATGGACGTCTGACCTCTAGCAGCTGGGTATTCCACGGGGCGATGATCTTCAGATGCAGGTAACCCGATACATCTGCGCGCCAAAATACATTGGACGCGAGACGTACGTAGAGGTTTACCTCCAGGCTTTCTATTTTAAGGCTCCAGACTTATGTAGTATGGATCACTCGCCGTAGGGTGAGATTCTAGACTACCTGCAGGATTCCTCGTTGAGTGGTATTCGATAGGGCGTACCATGCCGGGCTGGCGTAGATAAGATGAGGCCTAACGTATGCCTTGTAGAGCAATAGATCCGTTCTTCCTGCTGCTTTCCTTCCTGTTCGCTCCTCACTGCGTTGGCGTCTTTATTGACTTGCCCTGACATTGAAAGTTTTCTGTCAATAACGACTCTCAGGTAGGTAGCTCTGCTACTCCAGGGGCAGTTGCTGCTCTTCAGCAAGCTATGTAATCGCCTGTATCTTGGCGACGTGGTAGGGGTTCAGAGATTTCGAAAGCAGGGCTACATCGTATCCTACTTCGTTGGGATGTTATCCGTGTATAGTGCGTAGAGAGCAGGTGACAAAATACTGCCTTGTGGAGCTCCGGCGGTGATCGAGTCGCTGCTAGACCTCGCACTCTCAACTATCACGCAAAATGTCCTGTCACTGAAGTAGTTCGGTCCTTGCCTCACACGCGCGACTTCATGGAGTGTACCGGCTATAAATACTTTATGAAGTACCTCTGGGTGCCAGACGCGGTCGAATGCGCGTGCCGCGTCGAGGAAGGTTGTTATTGAACTCTCTTTTCGGTTGATCGCTAGTTGCGGCGTAGTGTACCACTTCAGCCACGCCCGCTCGTAAAACTGCTCGATTCATGTATGGATATAGATAGATTTTACTTTATATTTTTCAGCAAAAGATCAGTTTATATCGAAAAATTCTACAATCGTGGCACAAGCGTAACTGTTAACGTCATAGGTTATGAGTTGGATTCCCAAACACGATGTTTTTTTATTTAATGTTTACTTTTCTTAGTTTTGATTATGGCACAAAAGTTCACGCAATGTCTCCAAAATTCGGCTAAAAGTGAGGAATGGAGTGCTGATTTTTATTATATAATAATAATATGGTTTCTTCCCCCAAAAACAAATTTCATCGTGTCAAGTCTTCAAAGGAACGAAGAATCATGAAATAACGAATGGTTTAGATATCATTGCTTTGGGCTATATTATTTACGACTTAATATTATAATAACTCGAAATGTTTGTGCAGTATTTCAACTTCTATATCTCGAGACATTGCACCTTACGCAGCGGCGTTCAACGCCGTCCTTAATCTACCAGAGCGAATATATGAAAATAGTGAAAAAATATAAACATTGTAATTAAGGCCGTTGTGGTGCAGCGGCACAAGGGTGTAGCTGTAACGCGACGGTTGTGGGTTCCATCCCACTCGAGGATGTGAAATATTTATTTACGTTTTTATTTCCATTTCTTCGCTCTGGTGTCCAAGCAAAGCGCGACGTTGAGCTCTGCCACTCAATACGCGATACTTCCAGAATTCGGCAGAAAGTGGGGAACGAAGTGTCTTAACACTAGGTTCCCTCTGCCTACCCTGCTCTGTGCGTACACACACAGTACAGCATAAAGCTGATTTGATTTTTTTATAATCCCCCAGTGGGATATTGAGCCCACTATCAGACTATTTCCTACTACGCCACAACAGCTTCCAAATGCCTTGTGATTTTATTTATTTTTTATGAAACTATCGCATCTTACGAAGAAAGTAGAAAACCTAACGATATTACCAAGTCCTCCGCCATCTCTTCACTGTGCAACATTTACTGGCGGATAGTGGAACCTAACTTCGTATTTTATCTAATTCAATTGAGGCTTCGAGGATAACATAAATATATGATTCATTCTTTTTATAATAACTAACTGTAACGAGTGTTTCTTTGAAGCTCACACGCTTGTAAGGGCCTTTCGTCATGTTCATTAGTAAAAAACTAAACAAACAATATGAATATAACTAGAAGTACTTTACAAAAAGGTGGCAAGGATCCAGCACGAGCGCTGTCACTACATCATTAGGCGCGACAACAGCGCTAATTGGACGGCGAAAATAAAACCGTGTAAGGTAAAGGAAATTACTTTGAAATTAGGAACACGCCGTTACATGCACAGAGCACATATTTTTTTTTTTTTTTTTATTTATTACTACCAAATATCCATGCAAATATATTTTACAATTAATAAGGCACTACAAAAAACCACGAAGGTTTGTCTCGAGTACCAAAATTCGTCTAAATTAAAGATTTAAATAATATTTCTTCAATACATAATTTAAATTCCTCTCATGAAGTAAGTAGTAGTGAATAAAGAAATCTTATGTGTTTTTTTTCTGGTTTTTGTCTATTCTACACATTTTCTAAGCTTAAAATTTTTGAAAAAACAGATCTAGTGCGTATAGGTCTCCCCGCCGAGTGTTCCGTACGAATTTCAGGATGTAGGTCAACGGAACTGAACCAAGTACAACGCCATCTGTGAGTTTGTTTTCAACTAAGCAAAATGATTATATGTTTATTCTCTCTTTTATAGATAAAATGCCCCATTGAGTCACTATCCCTCAATAGGCAATATCTGTCAAAATTGGAAGAAAAGTGGAGAACGGAGTGTTTTAACAATAGGTTCCCTCTACCTACCCTGCTATATATCTATATATATATATATATATATATATATATATATATATATATATATATATGTGTGTGTGTGTGTGTGTGTGTAGTAAAAATCTATAATCTTTCTATATATATAATAGCAAGTTGCTAAAAATCTATAAGAAAAATACATTTTATGGT
>DWGR01001637.1:0-15540 GCA_018247715.1 Heliconius burneyi | reverse complement strand
ATATATATATATATATATATATATATATATATATATATATATATATATATATATATATATATATATATATATATATATATATATATATATATATATATATATATATATATATATATATACATATATAGATATATGTCACGGACGGACAACGGATAACTTCATACATGAACATACTAGGTTCCCTTTGCTAATCATTGCCCTTTATATGTGATAACATATAGGTTATGGGGTACACAGCATAAATCTTTTTGCTTCAAAATCACATATTTTTTTGTTCGATTGCAGAATAATTCTTAGATCAACAAACTATACTTACTTATCATAAGGTTCCCATTATCCAGTTCAAATAAATCTCTTTGAATCTTTTTTCTTTGTGATTTTCTTAGTTCAGAGCAACACAATTACGCAGACGCTACTCTTTAAGCCTTGTTACTATTCCGCCTCACTTCAAGAAAAACGAAACAAAAACTGAGTCACACTGCAAAATATAATAACACTTCTTGTTTTAAGAAAATTGCAATTTTTAAATGAGAAAGTTATTTTTACAGGGTTTTCTTTCCTAAAAGCAAGTAATTGCTTACGTTTTCGTTAGTAAAACATCAAAGTTGATGTATTTTGCTTATTGAAGGTGCTAAGGCACAGCGTCGTGGGTTCTCGAGATAAATGTTCATGTTGCTTGTCGCTTGTCTTACTGGACCGGAAGAAAATACAAATGTTTGAATTTAATAATTTCCTCGACTGGGCATCGAATTCACAATCAGCATTAAAATATTTTAACTACTTTTTTATTTTAATTTTATCATGATCTGACTGTACACGTAGCGGTTGTGAGTGCGAATCTCACACGGGACAATATACTCAACATACTCTAATATCTTTAAGATGAGACGTGTACGGAGGTTATTACCATTAGGATCCATTTGACATAGATACAGGTGAAGTTATTTTTATTTATTACTTGTATACCAAAGTCTTATGTCGTCGGTATCTTATATAATCAGATCTTGTATTTTCAAAACTAGAAAACCATCCCGTTTACAAGAATTGAAAACGGGACGTTTGCGTGTTCGATGTATTCTTTGAACCATTCATTATTTACATATCCCGACTCTCGTATGTTAATAAGCACGGTGTTGACTTAACCCGCAATGTCTCAAAAATTGGGGAACTGAGTATCCTAATGCTATCCTGCATTTTTTATAAAATTAATATCTGAAACTCTATTTTATACAATTCAATGCTTTTTAATTAAATACTTTGAAATTGTAATTTCGCAAAGCTTTTCATTACTCGCCGCCGCCTTTAATCTTGTAAGACGTTGTATTCTACACGGTACGCCGCGGAACTAGGACTGGATAGGACTAAGATATTAATATATAATGACCACATTTAGTATATGACGTCATTTAATTGTAAGCTGTTATGGTTGTTGGTTCGATTTCCACTGGAGGGAATGAATTACTTTCATTTTCTTGCTCTGATAACAAGACAAAGCGTGCATTGCATAAAGTTCCACCACAGCAATGTCTCTAAAGACTGGTAGAAAATGGGGAATTGAGTTTCCTAAAATTAGGTTCCCTGTGCTTATTCTGTATGCAATGATACAGCATGAAGTTAAAAAATATATATATTTCATTTACTTTAAATAAGGAGGATATCAGTTTTTCATGTGTTTATACTCGTACATACATATGTGATACCTAGTATTGAAAATAGATATGAATTGACTTCACAAATAAGTTTTAAACCTTTTGTTATAGGCAAAAATAGATTTTTAAAAATAAAGATAAATATAGATAAAAAATAGATTACTTTTAAATAATTTTTAACAATAAAAATGTAGAACAAGCAAAATAAATTTTAAAAATACTATTACAAAATACTCTTTATTAGTTTCTAGCTTGTAATAAAAAGTATATTTGGAGGCGCCGGGTATCGATCCCGGTACCTCTCGCATGCTAAGCGAGCGCTCTACCATCTGAGCTACGCCCCCACTGGTAGCAGATCACAAGTAATGCTAGTACTTACTTAAATTTGCACGTAGTAGAGAATCATACAGTATTTATTAGTCCATGGATCCAAAGTGCGGGTGGATGTCCTTTACGCTGCATGATTAGGAGCTAAGAGTGGTATCGTCTTCAATGTCCAACTTCTCTACCTGACTAGGTTTGTAATGAAGTAATTTTTGAAATACTATTTATAATTTAACAATCAGCTTAACGCTGTATCCTGGATATAGCAGGGTAGACAGAGGGAACCTAGAGTTAATACACTCCGTTCTTCATTTTCCGCCAAACTTTTAGAGGCATTGCGTGTCGTGTATCAGAACTTGCCTTGCCTTGTTGCCAGAGCAAAGAAATGAAAATGTTAATAAATAATAATCCCCCCCTGAGTGGGGATCGAACCAACAACTATCGCGTTACAGTAACCTTAATAATAATAAATAATTGCTGTGGCGGATAGCACGGTTGGTTGTTGACAAGAAATTTAAAATAAAATTTTTGCTTTCTTTTATTCTTTTAAGTGTCCCTCTATCGATTTTAGTCAAAAATATTAAATGTACAGACAAAATATTTTTACTGTATTATATATATATATATATATATATATATATATCTGAGATGATTTTATATACTCTATAAAAATTGTTTTTTTTGTGTGGTATATAGTTTTAATTTGGATTAACAATAACTTTGTTTAAAGTAAAAAAAAACACAAAAAAATTACTCAATTATTCCTTCAGGTCTTCTAGCATTTCTTTACATCTAGTTTTGTTAAGCTAAGTAACGTCTAAGTTGGAGTTTGGATTCTGTTCCAAGTATGTCATTAAGAGATTGGACTCTAAAATCAGTCTTTTTAAACATACTTTTTACATCTAATGAAAAAATGACAGGAAACGAAACAATATCATATAATATTTTCAAGGTATTTAGTATTGAAAATCCTCACGTAATACACAACTAATAATGCTTACTAAGTATAAGGATTCGAAATCAGGACGATTCACGCTGTGTAGCAATGTACGTGTTCCTAATTTTATATCCAGCTTTTGAGAAATCGGTTTGATTCCCATGCTCGAGGAAATAGGAATTAAACCTGCCACCGTCGCATTTACAAACCGACGCTGTACTGCTGCAACGTAACGGTCTCTGTACAAACATTTTATTATAAAATATACACATTACCTTGTGAACTTCTGTAACGGCCTTGCGTGTAATTTGTATGTAAATGTAACACTGCAACAATCTCGCATGCGCTAAATCCACCTAATGAGAAGTTCTGTTGTATAATTCTTCTGAATTTGTTGAACCTAAAGTAGCTTTAGACGTGATATACTGACTTGAGGGGCGGAGATTTAAAAGAATTGCCTTATCTCTGATTTTCTTAAGGCAAATGAACACCCTACAAGTTAAATTTTGGCAAATGATTTTGGGGAAAAGTGTACCTGATGTCTGATGTTTATTAACTGACTAATATAAAAGGATCTTCTATAAAGGTCTTTGATAAATAACAACAATTGCTCACCGAGCTACATATATAATAGAACCCAAATATTAATGTAAAAAATATAAATAATTAATAATCGTAAGGGCGACATGTTTTCGGAATGATCCGCTTTCCTTCAACAGATGTCGAAAGCTTCTTGGCTTTAATTAAACCAATTATGAATGAGAGTACGACTATAAATAGTTTTCTTAGATCTCGCTAGCTTCTTAATGCTGAACTAAAATATGTTAGTCTACCTAAGTATTCATTACGAATGTTATGAAAAGCCTTTTCATGTGGATGTGATAATGAATCTGTTTAATATATTATAACTGAGGTATTCCTTTACTTATTTAATGATTTAATTATCTCATAGAGTACGCAGAGATAAGTCACTACGTCGCGTCGTTATATTGTTCTGTATGCACATGAATAAGATGCCGTGGTAGCGCAGTGGCACAGTGAATGAATGATATTGCGATAGTTGTTAGTTCGATTTCATTTGTAGCTAGCGATTATATTTATTTTCATTTTCTAGTAGGCAAAGGAGAGTGTCGTAATAGTAAATTACCTTTATGTGATATAGGCACACTGTTTACTTAAAATAAAATACTAATTAGTTATACATATATTTTATACTTATCCTTGGAAAGTTTTTCATCTTACTGTGAAATAAAATATCAATCAAAGTTTATATTCAAGTGAATTGAAGTCTCTTGATATGCTCTATATTAGGTGTCGCTATTTAAGTAATACGAGGGTAATTGTTACGATCGCGAGGGAGCTACACTCTACTGAACAAACCTTCCATTATTCATGACATGTAGAGTATGACTATTTTAGATTTTATAATTATGTATATAATATTTTTATTTTTTTCATAATGCTTATGTTGAGACCGTCGTGGCACTGTAACACAGTACACACTGTAACGCACACCTTTGATAATTCCCGATAGGTGGTACTATCAATAATGATTGGCAAATTTTGAAGTTTTTGAATTAGATCACTAGTAACGTACATACGTGATAAAGAGAATATTAGATATTAAGATAGAGTGATTATTAATAAAGAGTTTTTGTAAAAATTATAAATAGATTAAAAGAAAGATAGTAATAGACTTTAATTGTCGTTTCTCTATTTACAGGTAAGAGTTAATTGCAATTAAAGTATATGTGATTTGTGTAAAGTGTACATAACTAATAAATATCTCTATTTACAGCAACAAAATTTTAGTTTATTACTCTACCTTTCCATAAAATTAATTTGTCTTATATATATTATATTCAATGGCTTAAGTCGAAATTAGTTCAACACATTGATGAAAACGACGACTTGATGTTCAAATCGTTGAATTTTTGAATTTTTTTTGTATATATTTACCAATTGTGCGTTTATAAGCATGTAGTTTCCTCCTTGAGGCTGTCGTGGCGCAGCGGCACAAGGGTGCGACTGTAACGCACCCTTGTTCGATACCCACTCGAGGAAATGAAATATTTATTTATGTTTATATTTTCATTTCTTGGTTCTGGTGTCGAGGCAAAGCGCGGCGTTGAGTTCTGCCACTCAACACGCAATGAATCCAGAATTCTGCAGAAAGTGTCGGCGGTCAGCTGCACGGAGAATCTTAACACTAACTGCCTAACCTGCTGTGTGCAGGATACAGCGTGAAGCTGATTTAATTTATATAATTTTTTTCGTTTTCTCCTTTTGTGTAATATTGTCACTTTTTTACCGTACATTCTCCTTCGTATGTTTTCCATTCAACTTGACATTAGCGAAGTAATAAGTGCTGGACTGCTGCTGTGCTGACGCTCGGAAGGCTATAAATAAAGAACAACAACAACATTCATGTAGTTCAAGCGGGCGAAGCCGCTGGCAGGCCGCTAGTTTAAATATCTTTTTCTACACTTTAGGTTTAGTATAAGTTTGTGCAAATATTATGTTAGTATAGTTAAGTAGTTGTTTTAAAAGTCAGTTGTATAAAATTTTAACTTTCCATATTTTAAATTCATAATATAATCAAAATATAAGGATTACTGAAATAAAGCCATCAACATCGGTATCGGTAAAAACAAAACCTACAATTTTCCACTTTTAATAATGGTTTATACAATAAATATTTTTCATATAAACGTCCATATTTATATTTTGTAAATCCCCATTTATTTGGTAACGGTAGCACTTCGTTCAGTTCGGGCGCTTTCAGTTTTTACCGTATCAGTTCGATTGTATGTTATAAATTATAATATACCTGTAATGTATGTTATAATTGTGTCCGTGTCCGTATATTGAATCGTTAAAAGTAATCTAATAAAATAAGGCCATCGTGGCCCAGCGGTTGTGCCGCTGGGCCACGATGGCCTTATTTTAATGTGTGACTCTATCGCGACGGTTATGGGTTCGATCCCTACTCGAGGAAACGAAATATTTGTTAACGTTTATTCCCATTTCTTCGCTCTGATGTTGAGGCAAAAAGCGGCGTTGAGTTCTGCCACTCAACACGCAATGCCTAACGTATTCGATAGAAAGTGGGAAACGTTGTGTCTAAACACTACATACCCTCTGCCTACCCTACTGTATGCAGGATACATTCTTATATAATATGATACATGATGCATTCTTATATAAATTTCAGCACTTTAATTGATTAGATAATATTAATAAAAGCGATGTTAATTGGCTCTACATTTTTCCATGTACGAGAGTGTAATATTGTACAAAACTAATGTCAATATTGGAAAAAATCATGCAATTTAAGTAAAGTAAAGCATAAGTGCGATCGTCGGCGGTGGCAGGTCGCCAAATAGTTGTAACTGATAATGTGCGACGATGCCGTTTTAGTCCGCGGTCACTTATTTACATACGTTATATATGGTGTATGAGACTATCTCTTCATTTTTAATTTATTTATTTTATATTTTTTTCTTCGTTTCATTCAGAAAGTTGTAAAGTTTTTATAGGCCAAGGGCAAGGACATTATACTCGTATTATGTAGTTGTGTATTGGCTTACTTGGAGAAATGACTTAGAAGAATAAAACAATATCTCAAATTCTAGCGGGAAGTCTAGAATGGAATGTTCAAGCACCTAAGAAAATATTTGTGACTGCCACTAATATATCAGATTCTTTCTGCCTAGTTTTCATGGCATTCATTGTGTGGAGTGGTGGACGGTGTCTTGTGACTAGTGCGGGATGATGAAAGTAATTAATCCCTCCGAGTTGGAATCAAACCCACAGCCGTCACGCTTATAAGCAGCGTTGTGCCACTGCGTCACACCTTAACATTTTATCCATAATTCATATTCATTCATTCTTCTCGTGTCATACATAGTAACATAAAGCGAGGGTTATCCACAGAAACGTGTTGCTTATACAGCTGATGTGACAGGAGTAACGCACGAATACACCTTACATGCTACTCCGTCAGTCAACAGAGTGAAATAATTCTGATAGACAAAATCAAAATATTTCTACGTATAAGAATCTAGGGAAATGGTAATTGTCTGAAAATCTTTTATTTATGTCTTATAATATAATATCGTCGTGGACATTGTGGAGCCAGGTTGTGAAATCGACTTAAACTCGAGAAAATGAATTATTTTCTTTCCCTTGAGTGGAAATCGAACTCACAACTATGACGCTTACAGTAAAGCTGTCCCACTGCGTCACCACGGCTATTTTATATTTATAATATATTTGAGGGTAGTCGTGGATGATGATGATGCAACCATCCAACGCCCGAAGGGCGTTGGGAAACGATATCAGGGGCATGAGCCCCATTTACGTTGCTGTCTCCTCTGGCCGTTACTACGGCCAGGTAATTGTGTTGGACCTAGGCCCGGTGAGAAAGTGCGCCTGCCAAGACAGGCGTTGCAAGTAAGGAATCAAATTGAGGGAGAGGGCAGGATGAGCATTGTGCCACCTAGGCGGTCAGCTCAGCCAGGTGAGACTCGCGGCTCCCCGCGAGAGGCCCAGCTTAAGCGACCAGCGACTGAGGTGGCTGCTCAGGATTCGGACTCACTGTCCGAGGGAGAGGGAGGGAGAGAGACAATGTCTCTTGGCAGGCGTTGTCGGGCGTCTGGCGGTCGTGCATGGAGGGGCGCTAAGTTCCTCAGGTGCAGGTGGTGCGAGACGTCGGCGCGGCGGAAAGCGTTGGTCGCTAGCCGGCCGACGTGTACCTCCAGGCTCTCCATCCTCAGATCCCTCTCGAAGTAGTCGTGACACAGCCGGAAGTACCTTATTAATTTCGATCCCTCTTATAGTGTTGAAATACGCGTTTTATGCGATATAAGCGGCCAACTTTTTAAGTAAATGTAGATTTTTTTTTTTCATTAAATCATGGAGCCATAGATTTTCTGAATTTCAAGCTTGGCTTAGCCAGAACTTTTTAATCTCATACCTCAATTGAACTAGCGGCCTTAATACCAAATTTAAAAAGGGGGCTCTTTTAGGACTACTATTTTTTAGGTTTTATTTAACCATAAATGTATGATTTTCACATTTTTTCCTGAACTAGTTCTACATGTAGATGTAATGTGCCAAATTTCTTAATACTGGTTCAACCGAAAGTACCCTTTATACCAAGTACCTATATCCAAGCGTTCCTGAGATAAAGGCTCTTGACAGACACACAACAAAGTGATCCAATAAGGGTTTTCCTTTTAGCTTTTAAGCTACGGAATCCGAAAAATAACTTAAATATAAATTTTCCTATATTAAAAATCACGTATAAATATTATCCGAAGTTTAAAATATTTTTCAATGGTAGATAAAAAATACAAGGTCGTATCGACGTTCAGATTTGCGATAATCTATCAGCTTGACGCGGTGTGAGTAATGATGGAGAATTAGAGCGGTCGTTAATGAGCACGCGTCGCGCGGGCTGGTGAAGAGATTGCTGATTATTATATCATCTGGGTATTTTTTGGTAAAAGTCGAAAATATTGAAAAGCTGTGTAGTATTTTAGTACAATATTTTTTTACCGTTTTTTTTCCTTTTTGTATTTGTATGTTGAGAAATCTGGGTGGGCAGGGGAAACTTAGTGTTAAGAAAATCTTTCTTTATTTTTATTTTCTTCCTATTTTCCGCAGAATTTTTAAGTCAATGCATGTTGAGTGTGAGATCTGAACCCAAGAAATAATAATTACATTTGCAATATATTTTTCCTGTCAATAAAAATCGAACCTATTGATTTAAAACCTTCACAAGAAACTCAAACCGACGAAGCCACAATCGCATTGCCCATTGTTATAATTTCATAGTTGTTTGAGCTCGTCTAGTTGTAACACGTGGAGAACGGAGAATCATTGTGGGGAACAGAGTGTCTTAACACCAAGTTCCTCTTACCTGCCCTGCTCTATGTGGCAAAATACTCTGTTCCTTAAATTCTCACGAGTTTTTTAGATATTGCATGCTGAGCAGCGGAATTCATGGCTGCAGTTAGCCTCGACACCAAAGCAAACAAATGAACTTGTGAAACATTTAATTTCCTTGAGTACGAATCGAACCGCGTTTTCAGTTGCACATTTCTTCCCCTGCGTCATTTTTAATTTTTAAAACTCTCAAATTTCATTTAAATTAGTTATAATTATCTCTAGGTATTTAATATATTAATTGATGGTGGTTTGTACTTACAATAAACGATTCTAGATGGAATGAATTCCTCTTTTGTCTTTTTTTAAAAAATAAGCTTTAAAAGAAATAAAAAATCAAAATATTTTTTAAGTGTTACCACACTTAGGAAAGAAAAATTCTTGTTAGAAAACATTTTTACCGCTACGTTAAAAAAATATTTATTTTCTAAAAGCAATTCCCGCCGTACGCTCGTTTGCCATGCTTTTACATAAAAATAACAAAGTAACCTAAACCTAAAAAAATATATTTTTATTAAAGTACAATTAATTGTCTCTTACATAGTTACCTTTTTGATTTAATTTGACGCCAGTCGTGGCGCAGGGGCACTCCTGTGTTACTGTAAACGCGACTAGCTCTGGGGGCGAACCCCACTTGGTTAACATTAGGTTCCCTGTGCCTACTTTGCTATGTGCGTATTTTTGAACTTATATAAATGTAGAAAATGAACCTAGAGACCCTCCTTTCCCACTTTTCGCTCAATTTTTGAGTGTTGCGTGTTGAGTGGCGGAACCTTATACCGCGATTTGTCCTGTAACCAGAGCTAGGAAACAATAAATATTGTAGACTAATCTGCTTCAGATATATTTTTTATTTATATTAAAGTATCTATTTGGACTTTTTAAATTTGTCAATTTTTAATTATTTAAATCAATAATCGCCACTATATTGAAGATATAAAGACTTTACACGTTTTATTGTAATAAATAGTCTCACTTATTTATGTATCAATGCACGTAGTTTCAAAGTAAGCTTTACCTAGCACTGTTTACATTTAGGAAGTTTGCGTATGGAGAGCGAATGCGGAGACACTATTTGCTTAACATGAAACGTCTATGATATATCGACTGACTCAATTCGCTTTTATAACATACATGTATTTTTTGAATAATGGGTTCGAGAAGTATTTAGTGACCCATCACTCTGCTTTACTTTTTAATATTGGTGGCAAAACAAAACGAAATCCTTAGTTTGATTTTTGTATTTAATTTCTTTTCACATGCAGGCAGCATGATAAGTAGAAGGAATTAAGATAATCTATTTACCACTTTACACTGTGCTACGGGAGAGTGGGGCTACGTCTCGGTATGTCTCCCTCGTGGTGATCAAATACACAACCACCATCCATCCAACCATTCATTTATAGTCAGAGTATATAATATGTATAGTAGAGTATATAATGTATCTTTCCTGCGATGTGTGAGAGTAAAGTGTGAATGTAAGACCGACTGGTTATGGGTTAGATCCCCACTCGAGGAGATAAATTATTTATTTAATTTTACATTTCCATTTCTTAGTTCTAGTGTCAAGTGAAAGCGCGGCTTTGATTTCCGCCACTCATCACGCAATGCCTCCAGAATTCGGCAGAAAGTGGGAAACGGAATGTCTTGATACTAGGTTCCCTCTGCCTACCCTGCTAGTGCAGCAGGTTTACTGTGTGCTGCAGGGTGCGCAGCATACAGCGTGAACCTGTTTTATTTTGATTTATTTATTTACTTAGCACCTTTTAAGTATCAAGCTACGCTACGTCATACTGTAACTTGTCTAATTTATCCTGTATTGTATGTCCTGAGGCAAGTGTAGAGTAGAGACAGTGCTTGTTACGCATGCTTAGTTGCCCCAGTTAAAATTAACTTTCATACGAAACGTTGTCTTTGTTTTTGCGTTATACCTATTTAAATTTGCTTCGCAATACAATTTTCCTAAAAAAATATATGTTCTTGGTGTAATTTTTAAGTTGGTACACTATTATTGATATTTTTTGTAAGAACACCTAGAAACATTTAAACAAAAAACATATCATATTTAATCAGCGTCACAATGACAGAACGATTTTGTAATTCATTTATATTCCTTAAAACAAAACATTACAAAATTACCATTATTATGTCTTTCATTTTGTCTCGTGTACTTAAAACCAAAGAAAATGTTTCGTATACATACAATTTAAAAAAGAGAATAGAATATTTTCACCCAAAAAATGTCGGTTCATCTAAAATGAAAAAGAATATTTTGTACAGAGTATAACAAAAGCTCCCACTGACTCGACATTTATACAGAATGCAGTAAAAAACAATATTATATTTCCGAGAAACATTTATATTTATGGTATAACAATAAGAACATGTTCCTGTTCTGGTCTGGATAAATGTATGATGAAAATTAAAAAAAAGTTTTATCATTTAGAAAAAGCTAGGTACTATTTTTGGCACTTTATTTACCTAATAATTGCCAAAGTACATCCAAGCTTCAAATTGCCTAATCGCACTTACCGGTGTAGGGTGTACGTGCACAGAAACTTTCAAGTTATAAAACGTAACGAAGATCTGGCTTAGTTTGGCTCTGGGGCACAAATTTTTATATATAGTTTAATTAATTGTGATGTATGTGATTTCAAATGCAGTTTATTGTAAGTTTGATGCCGACTCAGAAGATATAATTATTATTTTTTCCTTGCTCAGGTAATAAGATCCCACGCAACATTAACTTCCTAAACTTAATAAGATATCTAAACCTAAAAATAAATCACTAAACCTAAATAGAGTTTAATTATACTGCAGTTAAAACAATCAATAGATGAATAATAAGAAAAACAAAACACAAAAGTCATTATGTAGCAGAGATTTCCGATAATGGACGAGAATCAGTAGGTGACTTCAGCCACCCATGGGCAGGGAATTGGGTTATTATTTTATCAATGTGGTAAAACTATCTCCGTTTTACTTTGCTTACCTATATATGTTACACCTATTTCCCATATATGTGAAATTCAGGTTTTATTTTTGACCGACTTCTGTAAGAAAAGGAGGTTATCAATTTGACTGTTTTTTTAGGTTTGTTACCTCATTCATAACTTTTGACTGGGTGAACCGATTTGGATGTTTTTTTTTATTTGAAAGGTTGTGCTTCCCGTGTGGTCCCACTTTTTGGTCCATTTCTGATAATGGTATCTATGAGAAAATCACATAAGCCATAAGCCTTCAGTATGTGCGCGACAAATAGGCGAATAATTCAATGTCGCGTCAATCGATTTCGATGACCTTTTTTTATTTCAAAGGATAAACTTCAAGGATAATTTGGTGAAGGTGGTCAAGTTCCAATTATGAGATCCGGTCGAAATTGACAAAGCTTCTTTTTTATTTTGGTAAAAATTTAATTATACTGTAATAATTGCAAGGAAAAAGTTAATAAAAATTGATGTTAGAAGTGGGCTTCCCCATCGTTGTATTTCTTTTTCACCAACCTCAGAAAAGAGCATGTTCTCATTTTCAACCGATTTCAAAAAAGGGTTCTAAATTTTCCCGAAATTTTTTATGTATGTTCTTGTCAATATAACAAAATGTTGGTTTGAATGTTGTATTTGCACCTAATTAAGTGAAGTTTTACATAGGACCACTACCACTCGTTGACAACCACTACCGCTACCAGCACTCGTTTAAGAAGCATCCTTTAAGGATCGTACAATAAATTATTTTTTAACAAAAAGAAAAACCGACTTCTAACAACAAACTAAGGAGTAGTGTAAGTAGTATAGGAGTGTCAAGCTAATACTACAACGACCTAATTAAAATATCAAATTACTAAGCCTAGGTTTGTTTTACTTGGCACCGACTTCAAAATTATAAAAAAAATATAAAATCTTCGTAAAATTATTTTGTACTTTTTAATTTATGTTAGAAGTCGGTTTTTCTTTTTGTTAAAAATTAATTTTGCATGTTCCCTGTTGCTCTTCTTCTTCATTAGGCAACAAACATGGCGTTTGTTATCAAGCCCCGATCTTCATTCTGATAATAGTTTCTAGGCCGATGTGCAATGTCACCAATCTTTTTATTTTCCACATTGTTGTCGGGATGTTAGAATTTTGACAATCCATATGATGGCTGTAGGATTGTGATTCACTGGGTGTAATATTTATATTTAAATTATTTATTTTTTGCTTTAGTCTCGTTCTCAGGAAGTACTGCCTAAGTACACAGTACTAGAACAGCACAAGAAGGGACAAGAAACGGAAAGAATGGAACATCTGTAATCTACAGAATAATGAACGGAAAGGATATAATAGAATGACTTATCATGATTTTCTTCTCTCTCTTTTATCACGTCTGTTTAGCTTAAAAAGACTTGTACATTTTAAAAATGTAGAATATAAAAAGCGCTTCATGGAATTTGAGCTTCAGGATTCGAGCCCATATCTTTCCCAACTCTTACCTCATATGTTTCATATAATAAAAACTGATCCATTTGTATGAGTAACACATCACTCACATTGTTATGCACAAAACGTAGCAAATTTCACATGCATACCTATACTGTTTGTTTTTACTTTCGGAATGAAAGTTAAATTATTTTACCTTACCTTAGATAGATAATTACTTCAATTTAGGTAATTTTTGTATTATCTTTTTTATTTTTACCTATCTCCCACAGTATTGATCAATAGCGCACATTACCTAAGTACACCCTTACTTGTATCATGCTTTAAATAACATTTAATTACAGTACTTACTAAATTAGGCGGGACATTTGTAGTAGTGTATTAATAAGTGAAGTGAAGATAATTAAATAAAGGTATCAAAATGTAATCGATTGCAAATTTGGTTTTTCACCTCAAGTAATAACATATTTTGAAGTATTCGTTAGCGTCTGTCGCTCTCGTATTTACTATAGTACCGGCAGATGCGGCGCGTCCTTAGACAGTATTTATTGCGATCTCGTGTTAGCTGTAAATGTATTATTAAACCTTATATCGTAAGATTACATTTTTCCGCAATTCTACTACTGGTAACGTGTTTAGCTTTCCTTATTTTCCAACTATATTACAAAGAAAAAACGTTGTTATTGTTGGATGTTGCTACGTTATTACTTATGGTAAGCAATTTAAAGATATATTAAATTGAATTAAAAAAAGACAAATAAAAGATAGATGTAAAATTTATTCTACGGCGCTTTCCTAATGAAGGGATCACAAGAAATAAATCAACTTGAAGATTTATTAAGGAGACGAGTAAAAGGCGTCATGTTATAGAAATACGAGAGAAGTTGTTATTTATTAGACCACCTTGTCATCCTTTCTTTCAGATTACTTACTTAATATTATATTTTTATAATTATATTTGGACATGTTACTCATCTCTTACAGATCTCATACAACCCTTATAGATTCAATTTTAAAGACGTCGATATCAGTAAATTATTATGACGAATTATTAGAATATAATATATTAAATAACTAATTTAAAACAATTTACATAACTGATGAAAACCGACACGCCACGACAATGAACTCACAATGTATTACAAATTTAATATCTGGCGCAAGAACGTTAATTGATTAAAGGGAATTCATATCTTCGCAAGAACCGTCGTTATTAATTTTGCAAATTTTGGCGATTTAGGAAGCAACGTTATAAATGTAGTGTATTGTTTATAGCGGATATTAATAAATCATGACGGGCTCACCAGGTGTTGACCTAAGACGTCTTTGGTGAGCTTATAACCATATATTTTTTCGTATCTTTATGTATCTTTTGCAACCATGACATTATTTATTTTCTTATAAATATAAGAATTGAGAAATTCACTAAGTATGAAGTGAACTAGAATTATAACTATGTAATGGTTTTTATGACACGCCTATTTGTTCTCTATTCTTCCGAAGTTCTAGGTCTACGAAAACCATCCTCTATGTTTTAATTACTCGGCTGATTTGTCATAATATGCGACAGACGAAGCATAAATGCTCGTATCTTTTATTGCGTTAACTTCAGAGTTTAATTTGTCTGTGCTCTAACTGACAAAGCTTCGTATATTTGGATATTTTATATTAATTTCTGCTTCGCAATTTTGAGAAAAATTGTCTTCGCAGACGGACGGATCTCAGGTATGGCACAAAGGTATCTAATAAAATTAATAAAACTTAAGATTTATATTAAATGTTATGAGAATCGCGAACAAAATATTTAAATTATATTGCTCGTATATATTATCAGGCAACTATCTCGTCGGTAACTTACGGGGTGAGAGACCTTATGATCGCAAACCTTAAATATTTACAATAATAATAAAATTATAATGAAATAAAGTTGTTACAAATTTCTATACAAATTATGTTAATTAAGAAATATTTAATAAAATATTTCTATAAAATACTTCGACTACTAAAAACAAACTAATATGAAATAATAGGTTTTTTTTTTATTTAACCGAACCTGAGTATATCGTGAGTACGAAATGTTCCGAGACTGCACTGTAGAAGGTACGGGACCAACACATGAAAAATTGAGGTAGTTACACAACGTTAGAACATCTTGCCAGTATGATTTATCACTCGGTTGATTTGGTATAGTACCACCTGTACCATGTTATATGAACCAATTAAATATCATACCTGAAAAGATTTGTAGGTTTAATCTCCATTT
>DWGR01001636.1:0-15544 GCA_018247715.1 Heliconius burneyi | reverse complement strand
CAAAGTGCTTCGGGCGGACACACCACACCACGTCGCCTCAGTCCTCGCCAACTACCTAGAGGGCAGGACCTTTCGCGTTCGAGTGGAGAGTGCACTTTCAAGCAGCCACTCGATCGCAGCAGGAGTTCCCCAGGGCAGCATTCTGTCCCCGGCCTTGTATAGCGTATACACAGATGACATCCCAGTGCAGCACGGAACACTACTAGCGCTCTACGCCGACGACGTCGCACTCGTGACAAAGTCTTTGAAGCCCACGCACGCCGCGCAAAAGCTACAGCGAGCTCTAGATCTGCTGCCGGACTGGCTGGCGGAGTGGAGGCTCGCACTGAACGTCGCGAAGACCCAGACGATCTCGTTTGGGACTCACATGCGACGGCTTCCCCCGCTGATCATCCGAGGCCAGCGGATCCCCTGGAGCAGCCAGGCGACCTACCTAGGTGTCGTCATTGACAGGAAACTCAGTTTCGGCGCGCACGTCAAGAAGGCCACTCAATCGGCTAAAACCGCGATGTTCCTGCTGCGCCCTTTGTTCAAAGCCCGTTTACCGCTGCGAACCAAAGTAACGCTATATAAGACCTATGTCAGGCCGCACCTGACATACGCGAGTCCGGCGTGGTACGCACTCACCAAGCCCAACAAGAAGAAAGCACTACAGGTGGTCCAGAACCTCGCTCTCCGGCGAGTGACCCAGGCCCCATACTACGTGAGGAACTCTACTCTGCACAGAGACCTCAGAATGGAGAGCCTGGAGGAGCACATTGGCAGGCTAGCGTCCAACGCCTACCGCCGCGCCGATCAATCGGACCACCTACACCTCCAAGACATCGCACCACTACACTCAAGACCTCCAGACGCAAGACACAGACTGCCTAGGGACATCCTCCCCTTACCCGATCCCGATTCCTGAGCAGCCCCTCGGTCGCTGGTCGCTTAAGCTGGGCCTCTCGCGGGCAACCGCGAGTCTCACCCGGCTGAGCTGACCGCCCATGTGGCATATACGCTCATCCTACCAACACCCACGCCTCATACACACACTGATTCACTGAATCACACTCCCAAGGCCACGGCCTAACACAATGACGCACCTATAGTAATAGGTGCCGCTAGAAACATCGCCAGTAGGGCAAACGCCCTGGTGTAGATACCCTGCCTCAAGGGGTAGGAAGACAAGACAAGAATGGGCGCGAGCGCGAACGCGACCGGCGGTCACTAACACGTTTCTTCATGATTCAACACTGGGCGTCCGTCAGGCAGTCATTGCGGTCCACGGTGTACGGACCGGGAGATCGACTGGGCGTCGTCACGACGCGGACGCGACACTACGCGAGAGCGCAGGCGGTACTTGCGGTACAATTTCCCAAAAATTGCTGGCAAGAACCTTGAAAGTAGCAGGGATGACTCGGGCCTTTAGAAGTTGCTTCTAGGACAGACGAGCGACTCCGTCTCAGTCGAGCGACAGCGACTCAGTGGCGTGCCATTGGAGAGACTTATTTATCATCTTCCTACAATACATACATAACCAGTCCGATCGAAGGCTGTAGGCCGAGGTTCGAGCCCCGCTAGGGGGCGCCCATATAGCTTTTGTTTTTATTTACACAGGCAGCCATCCAGTGCCTGATTATTCCTCAGGGAAAGAGTACCCTCTTCCCTACCCAACCGGTGTCGCTGTAGAAGCCAATATGGCTAACAGCATTAATGTCAAATTCGAAAAAAAAAAAAAACATACATAATACATCTGATTTACTCTGTCTACTCTGCCCTTAACTTCATTATAAAAACATTTATTTCTTGTCCGTCGCTTTGTTAATGGTAGTATGTTCATCACAAGATATTAGTATAACATTTTAAATGGTTTCGATTTATAGAACAAAAATGAAGCAGTCAAAATGTGAAAACTCAAAACAAAGCTATGCACATGTACTGTAGTACATATATACTATAGGACATTATAATTATATATGTACTGTAATCCATATGTTTAAGTATTAATGTATATAAAAAATAATACAAAATAGGAAATCAAGTATAAAAAAGACTGAAATCAACAAAAATACTCCATATATTAAAATCTTAAAAGTCACGTAAAAGATAGTTATGCGTAATTTTGATTCACATAGTTATTATATTTCAAAAACGGTAAATCTTGTCTTAATGATATATACACCTCACACAAGCTTCTAGCGATGAATGAGATGTCCTAATCAAATATGGATTCGCAATATTTATAAAAATTGATGCGTAAATTTTACGCAGACTATCTTTCTAGGGTTAAATAAAATCAATATTATAAGTATAATTAGTATTTTAGATTAAAAACGTAGCTTTTAAAATGCAAGTTAGGTCATTTAGCTCAACAAAGTAGCACTTTCAACAAAATATGTATAAACCTATAAGTTAAATTGTAAAAGCATATAAAAAAATAATTGTGCAAATAGCCCCTAGGATCTATCACTGACAAATAAATCATACTTTCATAAAAATTGTAGTAAATTACTAAACATTTATTTAAAACAGATTCTTTACAATTAAAATATAACAATTATGTTTTTGTGTTTTTCTTTAAATATAGCAACTTCTTCAGACTTTAAATTGGGATTGTCTTGTATATTTAATTTTTGTAACTCTGAATTAGGAAATCCTTTTAGCGTGGTTAAATCGTTACCAGATAAATTCAGTTCCTGAAATCAAAAATAGTTTAAACATTAGTAATTTATTAGAATTTATTTTTAAAGCAAAGAATATTTGTCTTTAATGCTAGAAACAAAAACTTATGTTATAAGTTTAAAGTTTCACACTATCATAGTTCTTTATTATGCAGTCGTGGCACGGGGTCACACTAAATATAAACGCGTCAGGTTGTGCGTTTGATTCCCAAAGGAAAGGAAAGAAATATTTCTATTTTCGTTCCATCGTTTCATCTGGGTTCGAGATAAAGCGCAGTATTCAGTTCCGCCACTCAACACGCAATGCCTCTAGAATATGGCGGAAAATGGAGAATGGAGTGTCTCAATACTACCCGTCCGGTTCCGTCTACCTACCCTGTTGTGTGCGGAACACAGAGGAACCTAGTGGATAAATACGGCGTATAAAGCAATAAAGTTATTTACTATATTAAAAAGTTTATTTTAAAACTAGCAACCTGCTCGCGGCCTTCTCCAACTTGTACTACACAATTATTAATTTTCTCATCTGAATTAGTTTCGTGATCTAATAACGTTATTATTAACAAGACGATACATCACTAAAGTTTCAGCCAATTCAATAAAATACTCTGTAGCAATATTGTCACATGCAACTTTTTATATTGACATCACTTTTAACCAATTGAAATAAAACAAACATTAAATGTTAAGGGTATTTGCCAAAATTCAACAGCAAAAACTCCATTTAAATTGGTTAAGCCGTATCTGAGATTAGCTTGAACAAACACAAAATTTAAAAAATATCGTTGTTTTATTATATTACGATTTTATTATAAGTATAGATAGTTTGTCTATTGCTTCTCAAAAATTTGCAAATTTGCTTTGAACTTAATACCGCAACACAGCCTTTCCTACAAATCAGTTTTAGCTTACCTTACAATGATGTAGTTTAACTAATGATGGTAGTATACTAGAAGTCAGCTTTTGATTGGACAGATCAACAATATTACAAAAACTATAATATTGTATATGAGGTAGACTCGTTATTCTCTCACTAAATTCTATTTTATATTCTGTTGAAATATTTTTAAAGTCGTTGGACAGCTGGTTTTCTATGCTCCATTTAGTTATCAAGTCACTGTAGTACCCAGCTCTTTGAGTATCCAATTGTTTTAATGTTTTCAGATTATCTATTACTTCTTCATGATACAGGTTAGCATTGATACAATGTAAGAAGACAGTTGTTGTGAGTAATGTCCCTGAAATATTCCAATACATTATTGTACAATAAAAAAATGCATACATTTTCACAATATTTCATTGACATTTGAACTTATTATTTGCTAAGTACATTTAAAATAATGCAATTTTGTATTAATTTAAATTTAATGTGTATTTTGGATGCTCATTACATATAGATATATTTAATATTTGTAGTTTTGTTTTATAAAGCAGATAAGGCAGATGGCCTAGTGTTTACACAACTTGCCTTGCCTCTCATTTTCAAGACATATAGTACCAGAGCAGAAAAATGAATTCATACCCAGTGGGTAACAAGTTCACGACTATCAACAGACATTCACAAACAGCGCCAATGTGCCATGCTATGCCAGTGTAATTTGTAAGTAAAATTTTCTATAACTACATACATCTATTGTCTGGTTCTAGAGCCAGGAGCTGTCTACATGCTTTAAGTTGGTCATTTAACTCCTCCACAACTGGCTTAGAGTATTGATTTTGAAAAGTGATATCATTCTTTCCAACATACATAGTTTGTTCATATTTATCACAAATTATTACTTCTTTTTCATTTTGGAAGATATGTTCCAGCTGAAAATTATAAAAACAACATTTATATATTGTTAAAGATTAAGTTAAAGATATTGAAAACAATGTTTATCAAGGTAAGATTAACTTTCAAAAAGAGACTAAGTAACATAAATAATTACATACCTTAACTTCACCATCAATAGATTTTACATTGTGTTCCAATATCCACAAATCATCATATTCATAACCAGTAGCAGATATCCATTTACCACTAACTTCTAAATCATCTAAGAGTATTTTTACATTATTTTTTATATACTTTCTTGATACACTTCTACTCCATGCTACCGTTGCTTTTGATAGATTTATACAAAAAACAACTGGTTGTATGGTGACTTTGACTGCACCTAGAGTTAGAAAAATTAAGCACAATTATAGTAAAATGATGACGGCGACAATAATCTTAAAAAATATATTATATAATTTTATAAATTATAATATAATTATTCAAAATATATTATATTTTTTAGCCTCCTACTTGATATCTTATACACTGTTTTCAACCTCATACCATACTTGCCCTGGGGGATTCTCACACTGTTTATGCGACCTTTCTCCACTAACATTGAGTCTTAAAACTCATTCTTACATCATGTATCTTTTTTACTTTTATTTTAAAGTATATACTCTTATTTTAATTGAGTTACCTAATAACCATCTTTGATAGAACCATGCGCTGGTATCATCGGGGTCAGTAAAAGCAGCACTTTGAACCATTTTCAATTCATGTTTATGATGATTATCTTGTATTGGTCTACCTCCTGAAGACAATTATAAATATATGAGTAAACAATAGATTTTTATTTAGGAAGACATTATATGTCTTATATATTGATATTGAGTACAGTTGTAGCGCAGGGGCAGAAAGTGTAACTGTAAACCGACTGATTGTTGGTTCGATCCCCACTCAAGGAAGTGAAATATTAATTTAAAATTTATATTTACATTTCTTCGCTCTGGTGTCGAGGCAAGGGGTGGCGTTGACTTCCCCTACTCAACACACAATGCCTCCATAATTCGTTGGAAAGTGGGGAATGGGGTGTCTTAACACTAGGTGCCCTCTGCCTACCCTGGTGTGTGTGGGATACAGTGTGAAGCTGATTTAATATCTTTTTATATAAAATAACATACAATTTTACATCTAAGTGTAAATTTTTAAAATACCAAATAATTGTTACAATGTTAGCATTACAAAAATTTTACCTTGTAAATCAGGAAACAGCTCTACTAACATTTTACTCCTATAATGCCAAGCTGAATAATTTGAAAAATTATCATATAATTTTTCAGTTGTATAATCAAATTCTTCTTGCAAAGGTGGCTTGCACTGACTTACTACAAAACGGCGGTAGTCCCAAGTATGAACTAAAAATAATTCATTCACTATAATGAATTAATTTATTTATGATGTTTCTGTTATAATAAATATAACAGAAACATAATAAATATCAAAACATTTACACAAAAACTAAACATACAATTTCTTTCATCTAATTTGAGATATGTATTGCACAACTCCAGTTCTTTTTTCCAATCTGGATCAGTCCTTGTTGTTAGCACCCATTCTCTCTGGTGCCACGCACAGTATGACTTAGGATTCACTTTTAAGCAATATTCTGTCAAACTAAGTTCAGAGTCATATAGTTTAGACACTTCTTCATCACATTCTTTGGTTTTACTGTAATCAACATTGTTTATAAGGAAAAACACATTTATTTATATTTAAACATAATACTATATAGTAAGAACATATATGTTAAGCATGCATGCAGCAGAAGTGCCTCATATTTAATATTACCTTAAAATTTTAAGTATTTCCCTTCTTATATTCCATAAAGTATAAATATCAGGATTGGACATTAAAACTTTTGCAGTAATATCTAATTGCTCTTCATCTTGTTCATTATTTTTTCTCTGGAATGTTTGGTTATATAAGATTTTATATAAGTTACAGCAATCAATAATATAAAATATTTTTATTATTTATACCTTAGACAGAATATTTTTCATAGCATGCTTAAAAATCTTCAATTTTTCTTGTCTCTCCTTTTCTTTTCTAGCCTTTTCCTCTTCTGATGTGCGAACTTTTATTCTTCCATGCTGAAAAGCAATTAATATAATATGTAATATTTTTAAATATGATGAAACAATACATAATAACATATAAGCATATATTACAAGACTTACCATTGTGGTGAATATTACGAATATATATTATATTTACAAAACATATAACTAAAAATATTAATATATATAATCATAAACTTTTAATATTTTTTGAAATGAATTGATTTAATTTGAACATATAGGTCTGAAATAATACACTATCAATCGTCTTCAAATAAAATAATATTGACAAGATTAGATTAAAAAATATTTAAACAATAATTCTTTTAAGCATTTAGCTTCTGTACAATTTCATTGTTATGAACTACACCTACGAAAACAATGTGCCAATTCCAAAAATTGTATTTTTAATTTAATTATCAAGTAATTGTCAAATCAAATGGCAGTATTGAGCTTTGTCAAAATGTCCAGCTGAGATTTTCAGTTTTTACGTCATGTCATATGGATGGATTCACAGACGTAAAATAAATTTTTAAGCAATACATATTTTAACCGGATTGATCGCATAAAATTTAAGATAATTTAAATATACGCCATTTAAAATGTGTAATAATCGTGAAAATCTGACTAAATCAAAATTGTACAGGCTTAAGAATTACGATACAGATTTTTTTGCATTAATATTGATGTAGGTTAAGTATTTTTTCTTTAAAAACATTAGCCAAATAATTTTTTGATTATTATATGCTCAATATTTAAACACCGTGCCGTTTATTTCATCATTAGTAATAGCGCAGATATAAACGCGACCAGTTGTGGGTTCAATTCCCGAGAAGTCGTTTCTATACATTAAAAATATTCAAAAAAAATAATAGTCAGGGTGTTACAAGTAGCAACAAACAGGGGTTAGCAGGGATGACGTTGATTTCATGATTTGAAAATTTTCAAAAATATATTGGTAACTGGGTTTTTGATGTGATTTCTTATGTGATGGCAGCAAGGAACATGTATATATTATATATTACACTGATGACTGGGTGCAAGTAGGTAAATGTGTTCTGTGTCTGGGTGTATTCTGTGGCACTGACAAATGCTTTTTGTTAAATTTGTCATGTCATTTCATTTTTCAGTGAAGAAAATTAATAAACTTGTCTGTTTTTAATCCAATACATTGTCTTTCCGTATAAATATTTTTAACTTAGTAAAATTTAGAATTTCTCAAAATGGAACTGTCCGCCGAAGGAAAAACCCCAGAATATATGGCGTTAGCCGGAATTAAGTTCAAGTTATCATTACCTCAATTGAAAGATAATCCTCAACTTAAAGAACAATTATTACAAGGAATTAAGGCTGGTCATATGGCCCCATATTACAAAGAAGTATGTACGGACTTAGGATGGAGCTTCGACCAAAAGTTATTTGATGAAATGGCTAAAGAGAATCAGGAGCGACTTGCCAAATTTGAAGACGATGATTCTGAAACACCAGTATGGCAAGATCGGTGAGCTCTAATTTTAAATTATTTTCAGATTTTTTAAAAATACCCACATCTTGAATCACTGATACGAGTTTTATGTTTTAGATTAGACTATTTATGTTCCATTGGGGACAAAGAAGCTGCATCAGCTCTGGCGACATCTAAATATGAGGACTCTACTTTAACTACAAACCGTAGATTAGATGCTATATTTGCTATGTTTAGGATTGCTTACTTCCATGGATGCAATGTAAAAGAAATGTGCAAAGCCATCAACAAGGTACAGTAATCTTTTGCAAAAATTAATATGCAGAAGTAGGCAGGGTAGTTATGTATTACCACCACCACTGTTAGATATTTGGCAGGTCTTTAGTTTAAAAGTACTTAATCTAATCTGCATTTAAAAATCTCCAAATCTAGCAGTTGGTTAAATAGTTGTCTTAATCATATTTTTTATTAATAAATAAATATTGATAAAATATAATTATAATATGCCATATAAAGAGGGTGTTATGGCACAACGGGACAGCTGACTGTATACTTAGTGGTAGTGGTTTTGAAAGTTGAAATTGTGGTATTGAGTTTTGCCACTAATACAGTGTGTTGAAAAGTGGGGTGAAAATATGGAGCATTCTCCAGCAAGTGTCTTAATACTAGCTTGGTTTCATTTTCATCATTGCTTACCCTGCTATGCAGGAAAAACCTTGAAGTGGCTTATGTTCACAAAATAATTAGACTGATTATTTTGTGAACATAAGCCACTTCATGACTTTTAGAATTATACTAATTATAGAAAATATTTTTGTTTAGGCTCATGAATTAGTAGACAAAGGTGGTGATTGGCGTTCCAGAAACAAACTTAAAGCATATGAAGCAATATATTGCTTAGCTGTGAGAGATTACAATCATGCAGCTGAACTTTTTATTGACTGTGTATCTACATTTGAATCATATGAGTTAGTAGATTTTGGTAAGTATTTTTATAATATTGTGTGTATAATACTCCGCAAAACTATTTAAATATACAAATGAAATTATATTGTATTCACCTGGGGGTTCACCTGTAAAGAAATTTGCCCTGGGTGCAACTTAAGTTCACTATGCCACTGGTCAGAATTGAATTTTGGTTTGGAAATTACTGTATATTTATTCCAATACTGTATTTTTTTTACAACTTATATCATAATGTTTATTTCTATTGTATTTATAAATAATAATTTAAGATTTTCAAGGGCATTTGTTTTTTTAATTATAGCTGCCTGCTGTGTATCCTTTACATAGAAGGGTAAGCAGAGGGAGCCTGGGAATCTTTCATTCCGCACATTGCGCCAAATTCTGGGGGCAAGAAATGTAAATAATATTGTTTTGCCGTAACAATATTTTATTGAAAATAATACTTAATTTCCTTAAATCAATCAAACCCACAACCTGTTATGTTGACAGTTGCCTCGGCCCCAAAACTGACTTCCTCTTTAATGTAATAAGAATAAATTAAAAATATATTAACCTTAGAATATTTTCAAAGTAGAGAATTAGAAGCTTCATTCAGAGGAAAAATTTTGTAATGATTTATTATATAACAATTAATTACTCTGTTTCTCACTTCCAACCCAATTTGAGGGGTGGAACTCAGCATCACACTTTCTCTTGTTACTAGAGTGAGGAAATGAAATGAATTAATTTCCCTTAGTGAGAATCAAATCATCAAACGTCGTGCTTACAGTTCCATGCTTTGTAACTGCACCACAACAACCTCATGCCATCGTCTCCACATTTAATGACATTAACCTTTAATTAATAGGTACAATCATCCAATACTGTGTGCTAGCATGTGCACTAGCCCTGGAACGTCACGCCCTACAAGCAGCCTTGCGGCGACAAGGTGCTGCTGTGCAGGCCTTGCGTTCTCGTTTCCCAGAGCTACGAGAACTTGTTGAATCATTGCATGAGTGCCGCTATGCTGATTTCATGAAGAGTCTTGCCTGGGTAAATTGTCATTTATAATTTATTTTTAAATAAATATATTCGTCTGATTATGTGTTTGTTACATGAATTTAATATTGTTGTGTTAGTTGCTTTACAATTTGATTTAAATAATAATTTTCTTTGTTAATATAATTAACAATTTTATTTTCATTTATTGTAACAACAATTTTTTACAATATTACTCTTATTGGACCTTTTTTTATTACATTAATAAAATATTACAGAATAATGATAATGAATGATATTATCAGCATATCTAACCAATAAAAAAATATATTTTCAGGTGGAAACTCAGATCTGTGTAGACCCCATATTCAGGCCCCATTACCAGCACTATGTAAGAGAAGCCCGCATCAAGGCGTACGTTCAACTACTACGTGCATATCGCTCGCTCAGTTTAGACAATATTGCAGATACTTTTGGTGTCACACGGGAGTTTATTGAGGAAGAAATCTCTATGTATGTATGTTTTTATGAATTCCAAGAAAAACCTAGAGCTGATATAAGTTTCACGTGTCTGTTTATATATGTATATCTGTCCTGTCTATGGCATTACGAGTATAGTTCTCAAATTGAAGAACCAATTCCAATTTAATTTTTTTCTTGAAAGGTGACTTTATCAGATGCTCTTAGCTATGAGTAAAAAACAATGGGTCAGCCATTTGAAGATGATCGGGTCCTTTCTAGTAGTTTATTTTTTAGAGATTTCAATATCTGGGGATAAACTATTGTAAACGAGATAATAATAACAACATAATTTATTCATAATCAAAATTAAAAAAAAACTATTCATACCAATATTAACCGCATTAGTTACTATTCTTATGAACAACTGTATGGCAGTATTAACACATTATGAAAATAAAATAATTAAAAAAGCATGCAATAATAGTATTAAAAAAAATAATTTAAAAAATTTTATACAATAGAAACATTATTAGAGTGATAGATGTGCATGATACATATGTGTAGTGTGTTATGTGTGTGTGCGTATGTATGATGGATCCATCAATATCAAGCTATATGATCAATAGGTTGTGTCTGATCATAATCTAATTTTAATAACCAATCAGTTAATGTAGTTTTACATTGGTGCAAAGCTAGGGACTTTTTAATTCTTTATTGACATTATTATATATTATGGGGCTTAAGTAATAAAATTGCCGATTTGAAGAAACTGTGTGCTGAGACTCTATAACGCAAATCTTATGAAATCTACGTTTTCTGGAAAAATTCTGAGGATCAAAAGGGCTGAATCAAAAGGTATCTGCTATAAGCTTTGAAAAAAATATTTAAATATTTACTTAAACTAATAAAATAAGGCCCACAAGTCGTAGCCGCCCAGGTTAGCTGATGGATGTGGAGATTTGATGTTTTTCTGCAAAAAAAATAATTAAAACTTACAAATTATAGGTTTACAGCAGCCGGCCGTCTCCAATGTCGCATAGATGCGGTCGCAGGATGCGTAGTGACGGGTGCCGGGCGCGGTGCCGACGCCGACCGCTCCCAGCTGTACCAAGCTACCATACGTGAAGGGGATCTTCTATTGAATCGTGTTAAGAAACTCGCCAGCGTGATCAACTTTTAAGTACTTATGAACTCCTCCTTCTGCCCTCCTCCTATTTCAATGGATTTTTTTTACTATAATATGTCACATGCAATAAAGAAGATATTCATGAAACTAGAATAAATTTTCTTTCACACTTTTTGTCGAAATTTTCAAAGAGTTGATAAACATAGCCTATAATGTTTCTTAGTAATTACGAATTATAATATATTACGAACAACTCAATACCTTCTTTTGTTGCAATTAAAATTTGAATCTAAGTTTTTAACAATATAGCAAAAAATGTAGATTTTAAATTTTATAATTATTTATATGTGCTTAAAATCTTCATTGATGCATAGAACTGTAAAAATATAACAATGTGACATATCATATGCATAAACGTCCTCGTATATGTTGTTTAAAAGCATTTCGTCAACAGTTATAATGTAATGTGTTTGATAATTTTATCTGATTAATCATCAAGTAATGTAATATGTATTAGTTTATTAATTCGTAAATAAATTTCTATTAAATGATTTAGATATCTTATTTATCATCATGTAGTTTTAGTATATATTCATTATGGTAAGTATTCATATACAAAACCATATAGAAAATAGTATTTATGTAGAAAATAATATATTTAAATTTGATCACAATTGAAAATAAATAAAATAAAAAAGGATGAGGATAAAGGATAACAAAAAAGAAAAGTACTATTAGTATAATTGTTTTTTAAATAATTTGAATACTTTTTGGACATTTACATAAACATTTAATAATTTACAATGATTATTTATACTGACATGGACATGACACATCATATTCATAGCTAACACTACTCTAGAGCTATCTGCAACTTGAAAATAATAATTTGTTGGTGCTATGAGAATTTATTCTAACAACTAAACCGTTTCGAGGGCCTATTGCCCCAAGCGTAGTTTAATACTAAGAGTGTATGCATGATTTGTTATTTTATAAATAATTTAGGACAATAAACACATCTAAGTGTCGAATACAACACAATTGTCCGATACAAGTGAACAAAATACAATTACAGTTCGATCGACAAATGCATATTTGGAAAGAAACGTTTCTTTGGAAACAGTTTTATGGCTCAATCTGTTTCATAGAAGTGACGCTCACACTTTACAAGAGATATGTCGAAGTATTCTAAAGCAATATAGTAGCTATGACTCTAAACACTTACACCTATGTAGACCTCAAATGCAAATACTTCTTTAATTTACATGATATGAATATGTCATTAAACTCTATTACAATAATTAAATATAGCGTACAGTGTACCTAGAGTGAGAATCGGTCGACGGTGTCATAAATAATTACATCTTACTACTTATACTTAATTCGTTTTTTTAATTTAGGAAATTTCTTTTTATAAGGAGATTCGTCGCTTTGATTCATATGCGTGTTACACAAGCGATAACCAATTACGGGTCAACCTACGCAGAATCTATAAAGTATGCTCTTTATTTAAGAATCCCCTCTCGTTGGAATGTCGCTTAAATCATGCATATCGCACTCCAGTTACATATAATATAAATATAATTAATTTAAGTTCAATATTATATTTTACCTATTCGTTCATTACAGTACTATCATACAATTTTATATACAGTTAAAGATATAGATTTATGAATTTAATTAATTTTTGGGATAATTTATAATAATTTTAGATGTCATAGCACATGAGAGCACACACAGGAGCCCTCCACCGTGCACTATCACAGAGTAATGACGTAACCGGGACTCAGTCGAGCCCCGCATTGCCCCAGGCCCGGACTCGTGCGTACAAGTTACCTACGTAATACTATGCGTAATCATAAACCGGTACACTTCACTCGACACGAACTATTGCGTGGTCCGTGACGAACAGTCAGTGATCTGTCGCGATCGCGGTGTGGAATGTGGAGGCGGCGGCGGGCGGCGCTCACACCGTGAGGCCCTCGGTGCGCGCGGGCGGCGGCAGCGGCGCCAGCGGGTGCGGCAGCGCGTGGGGGTGCGCGTGCGGGTGCGCGTGTGGCGCGGGCGGCGAGCCCTGTGCGCCCGCGGCACTGCCGTGCGCAGCCAGCGCACCCGCCCGGTAGTGGTCGCGCTCGCGCTCGCCCTCCTCGCGCATCTGCCGGCTGCGCTCGGCCAGCTCGCGGCCGCGCTCTGCCAACTCGCGCATTGCCGCCTGCCGCTCGTCGCCGCCCTCCAGCGATGGCGGCCGTTCCAGCGGGGACGCGGCGCCCGGCCGGGCGGCGCCGAATGGCCCGAAGCCCAGTAGCCCGGGGAACTTGCCGGCCACGCCGTTCTGCCCGGCGTTCTGTTGTATCACTGATATCTCGTTCAGCTGTTGAAATTATTACAATTTTAGTTTATAGTTTATTCTTGAATGATAATAATTATTGAAGAATGTTCAGTTAAGTAAAAAATGATCCCTTTCTGTATTGCGTTCATTAAAGTAACTATGTTAATGCTCGGCATAGATTACCTTTTGTTGCATGCCGTTGAGGAAGGGCGCCGGCAGGTAGGGGTAGAAGAGGTCGGGACGGCGCAACAGGTCGTGCGGCTCATGCAGCGGCCGCGGCGGTAGCTCCAGCGACATGCGCCGCCCGCGCCGCGACGCGCCGCCGCTCCACATGTGCGTGCCCATATGAACCTATTACAATTACGATAAATTAATAACAATAATTTTATTAAAATTATTACTTATTTTTATGTTATATGAAAGCAAAGGCACTCCTGCTTTCCCACTTTTCGTCTATGTTTCGATACGTTGCGTATTATCAAAAACAGAAATAATATCTAAGGGAGGCCTAGATTTTTAGTATGGAACTGTTTTTCTTGTGTACTACATAACAGTATTCTAAGGCTTAATTTTTTGTATTCGTTCCTACCTCCATGTCTACCAGAGCGGGGAAATGAGAATTATTTTTAATTCAGGGGAATCATTGGGTAAGGATTGAACCCACAATTATCTTGTACACAGTCAGTGGTAGTATCACGCATATTTCATAGAATAAGTAAACACATTTTAGAATTAATAATTTAAATGTTCTTTTAATTGAAACAAATATAATTGATATCTACTATTAATTACCGGAGTTAGCCGGTAATATCTTTGATCGTTATACCGACTTTGTAAATATCGTCTACATTCCGATTATAGTAAATGTCTTACAGATATATAAAATGGTATCGAACGTCTATTTTTAAATCAGATTTATCCAAAATGGCAACAACTTTATACTAAATGACTAAATACTAAATTACTTAAAAGTGAATATTATTATTATTAGTCTAAAGTGGAATTTACCTTAAGATTTCCTTTAGTAGTAAATGCTTTCTGGCACACCGCACATCGGAACGGTTTGTCGCCGGTATGTGTTCTCATGTGGATCTGTAGCGCTGATGACGAAGAGAAGTTCTTACGGCATACTCCGCATAGGTGTTTAGAGGACTGCACTGGCGGCGGGTGGCTTGGGGCCGCGGGGACTAATGGAAAATGATAATTATTGTTTGTTCGTTTCTTATTGTTCCGTACCTCTAAAGAAAACGGAATCCTTATTAAAACACTTTTCCGTCTGTTAAGACAGTTTATCTCAAGATCGCTTTAAGGTATTCAGATCTACGGTTGGAACCTTGGAACATAGAACAAATAAGTTTCTGAATCAACGAATGAACGAAATTTGCTGCTTAATTAGAATCTATAGACTTATCTACTTCCCGTGAACCTACAAAATTATGAAATTTTGCAAGGTTAGAGCTCAGGAGAGCTCACAATATATACAACGAAAAAAATCTGAAAAATGGAAATTTATTGGTATAGCATAGAACATAATCATTACAAACGCACATACATATGTTTATTTGGACTAAATGTAAGTTATAAGTAAAGACCGAAAATATTAAAATATTGACAGAGCTTTCGATTTATTTTAAAAGCTCTCGCGTTAGCAATATAAAGGTTGTGATTTTCTAAGTAAC